>OY856186.1:268248869-268332205 GCA_963693315.1 Diogma glabrata
CTCTTGCTTTTCATTCGTTTATCCAAAAATAATGATAAATCCGTTTATTCCAAAGGAACAAGCCTTATAGGGATGCATTATGACAATTGGTTTTAGTCTTTTAAATATTTTGTTTGGTTATGTTATGTAATGATAACTGTGCAGTAATTTGCAAACCGCAATAAAAGTGTGGCTAAGTCATAAACAAAATTCAACTGTGTTTAAAAATAAACAATCCGTTTGGAAAATTAAATGCGATGCGACCATTTTCTAAATAAACAAAAAAAAAGTAAAAAAAATTTCAGCTAGAAAAATTTGAAACTTCATAAAATTGAAAACGAAAAATTAAAACTATTTTTTTTTCAAAACTTTTAACGAAATAATTTAATAGAAAAAACATTTCTTTTAACGATAAACAAAAAAATTTAGAAACGTACCGAAACTTTGGTACGATTTATCTCGTCGCCAAGGTAGTATCAATTCCGCCGCTGTTGGTACAATTTCCTTATCTGAATTTGATTTGGACATGTAGTAATGTTTTACAAGACGTGCTTTTGACGTATCGAATCCCGGCAGACTTGCTATATGAGCAATTAACGAGTTATTGTTCGCTCGATCATCGTCTTCGTCATCATCTTCCAAAGTTGGCGAATGTCTCGCTATGTGTTTTTTAATTTTTTTTACATATTAATTTTTTGTTTGCATTTAAACCGAATTGTGTGGGATAAAATTAGATGGTTACGATCAAACGGATGAATAAATTTTATTGTATGAAAATTAAAAAAAAAAAGAAAGAATAGGAAAATTTAATTTTCTTCTTAATATTTAATTACACAGGTTGAAAATTAAAATATTATCAAAAATGCTTCTCGTTACATATTCGTTATTGTATGAGATATGAATACATGCAGAAATAAATTATATTAAAAAATTTATTATACGATTCCTTAACATAACAATCATCATGCAGATTTCTCAATTCAAGTTCAATATTGATTAAAACAATTTAGGTGAGTTCGTTGATTTATTACTATTTTGACGAAATGACGGTTTATTTTTGCTTTTCATTGCAATATGTGATTTACATGATGGTTGTTATATGTATCGTAGTACTATTTAGTTTTGAAAGTAGTTTGGATTTTAAAAAACCCAAACTATAAATGAATATCATGTAATATATAATTGGTTATTATATTTTACAAACAACTATTAAATAATAAGATGTGTTTAGTGTGAATTTGATGATAAATAAGTTTATTTACAACAATAGACAGTTTCAAAGACTTTTTGAACATTTTGAAACCAGCTAAAGGTAAATGAAGAATTGAATATAAAAGCCAAAATCATAAAAATAATAATTAAAACAAAACGTAACGAGAAACGATCGATCGAATTGTTTGGTTGACTGTACAACTTTATTTATGGTGCGCTCAATTAATCGTTTCGAGAATCAAAAAAATTATGAAGGTTGAGCAACATAAATGATTAATTTCAAAATAAATAAACATAAAAATATTTTAGTAAACACATAAATTGGTTAAATAAACAATTAAAAAAACTTACGTGTTGATTTAGCTGTAAATGTTAAACCACCTTCCCATTCGTCCGCTTGTCCATTCTGTTGGCCATCATCTTCAACACCTTCCTGTAGGACTTCATTGATGTAATCTAAATTATTTGTTTAGGTATAAAACAAATTGAAAAAACTTAATTGGTAACATTAACAGTTGTAATAAAAAGAAATAATTAAGCAAATGAATTTGAATATTAATGTGATATGATTTAACATTTAATTTAATGCATCAAATATGGAAAAAATAACAGTGAGTTAACTTTTTTTTAATACGGTTATAGTAGGAAAGCTTTTTTATAACTGCTGTTTAATTGTTTGTTTAATGTCTATCAAATTTTTAAATGGATTATTAAACTACCTCTCGATTTCGGTCACATAACATTTTGGATATACTATTTTGAAAAAACTGCACAAAAATGAGATAAAAAAAGTTAAACATGCAAATTTTCGAACTAAAACAATAAGATAACACCAAATATGAACATATGAAAAAACACAAGTTATAAATAAAAAGGTTATAAAAAATAGTAGCATACGATAACCAAAAAATTAGAAACAAAAAAAAAATACATAATTAATAACTAAACAAAGCTGATATATTAATGATTATACTAGAGTTAGTTAAATTGCGAGTAATGAGAGCTTAATACGTAGTCGCTGACGTAATTTATTTACATATTGTTTTCTTAAATTAAAAAGTAATAATAACTATATTCTCACAGAAATAACTTTAGAATATGTTTCTTACTAATATATCTAAACCCTAATCCAATATTTAGTTGTCCTTATATTGATAATAATTAAATTTCTTACAAGAGAAAATATTGGGAAAATTTTGAAAAATATATTTTTTGTGATTTGTTTAGTAAATGGGCTATTATTTTGAAAACGTACATCGAAAAAAAAACAACTATTTTTTAAAAATCTGAAATTTTGATATTTTGTTGGTATTGACGAAAGGAAAAAAGTAATTTCTGCTTTTATTTTTTGTGTACTCTGAATCGGAGTTATGCGCGGTTGAATTTTGAGGCTTTTTCACGTAGTTTTTGGTAATGGTGGCAATGTTTTGTGAATAGGTGCCACAAATTTCATCCGACTTACGTATATTTTTGCAAGCAAAAAGGAAAATAATTGAATAATTGAAATAAGTAAGTTTAAAATTAATAACTTTTCTCTTTTCCGCTAGGCGGCGCGTAAAACCTTGTTTTACTTCAAAGCTCATATCTCAAAAAGTAGGCTTTTTTTTTTTTTGTTTTTCACAAATTTTAAAGTAAACATATGCAACTATGAAATTGAGAAATAAAAAGTCAGCAATTCAATATGGATTTTTTCTTACGATTTTTTAAAGTTTGGTATATGAAAAATTCACATGTGTTTTTTTATTAAGTTAATAATCCTGTACTAAATGTGGATCTAATAAATTAAACATTTCATATTTTAACACCTGCAATAAATTTGAACCATTTTTTGTGTATTTCTGATTGAGAAACAGGTTTTTATTCAGAATAAGAATTGGGATGATCCCAATGATCGAAGATTTCGTTATAATTTCAACATCACCAACACTAACATTAGAAAAAAACATTAAAAAAATATTTTTCCTATAAACATTATAATTTAATCAATATTATAAATAAATACATTAAAAAATTAATTTATATATTTTTTTTTGCCTTTAAATTGAAATATTTATGATCATCAGAAAAAGAAAACATTTTGGCAATTATTTTATCGGGTGTAGTGTTATCCGGTAAAAAACAGTGGAATCCTTGAGTTCTTTGTTTTCTTCCAAGAACATTTCGTAGATGTCGGTGAGGGTCCATAACACCAACCGCTTTGATTTCTTAATTTTTGTCGATCCTTCTGTAATAGTAACAACATCTTTAAGGCCAGGCATTGTTCTACTAATTTACTCTGATAAGAAGTATGTTTGAATTTGTTTTACTATATTTTGTGACAAACTGTGCACTTGTTTGCTTTGAGGCCAACTGTAAGGACCTACTGTTTCCAACAGATCCATGGCGAATTCTACCAGTCGTCTTGATGCATTAAATTCATCCTGGATACGTTGATTTGACCAAAATTTACGTGGTAGAGTTGTCAACAAAAACACTTGTTTTGATTTACAGCTGGCATCTTTAAACTCTTTTTTAAGGTTCATAAGCCATGATGTATATTCACATTCCTCGTTTGGTGATAACACTTTAACTGAATCTACTTGAAATATTCTTTGACTTATTGCCGATGTGACACTTGCAATTTTTTTATAACTTCCTGTTGTAATATGATTTTGTTTGATAGGAGATTTGGCTAACCTTCCAAGAACATTGTTAATATCTTCTAAAATGTCATTAAGTAGTTCAGGAACTGGTGGAGATATAGTATCAACCGAAACTGGTGATGGATCAAAAGATGCTGGAGGTATTTGAATATTTTCGTTCGTTGGAACATTTTCAACATCCTGATTTATAGAAATAATTTCACTTTCGATAGTTTCCGAACATGAAAGCTGCTGTATAGAAAATATTAGTTGCATATGAATTTTTATTCATTTTAATAAAATAATTAAATTTACCTTATTTTTATAGATATTAGTGCGACATGTTTCACATATAAACTGGTCATCACGCAAAGTAAAATTTAGGGTCGCAGCTTTTTGAATAACAGCTGGTGTGACCAGTTTCACATTTTTTGATGTCCGCTGATGATTTTTGAGAACGTACAAGTTACAGCACAATTTGAAAGGCGTTTCTATTATTATCTTTTCTAAACGTTGTGTCTTCTAAATATTTTGGAATATAATTGATTATAAGGCAATCCAATCAATATATATATACCCTTGAAATAGTTTTGACATAGGTAGAATCAGGTAAAATTAGGTAGGTACAATTTAATATATTTTGATTGGATGCAAGTATAATTTGGTCAAAAATCGTTTGTGGGCGTCATTAGAAATTTTAAATGTTAAAATTATGAGCCTCTAATGAGATTTTAATTAGTAGGGGCTAAATAGACATTTTTTAAAATGAATAAACATTTTACACACCCTTTTAATAATTTAAATTCCTTTATTTTACCACTTAACTTAAATTAATTTTTAATAAGTTTTTAACCATTTAACCGCACAGAAAATGGTTCAAATTTATTGCAGGTGTTAAAATATGAAATGTTTAATTTATTAGATCCACATTTAGTACAGGATTATTAACTTAATGAAAAAACACATGTGAATTTTTCATATACCAAACTTTAAAAAATCGTAAGAAAAAATCCATATTGAATTGCTGACTTTTTATTTCTCAATTTCATAGTTGCATATGTTTACTTTAAAATTTGTGAAAAACAAAAAAAAAAAAAGCCTACTTTTTGAGATATGAGCTTTGAAGTAAACCAAGGTTTTACGCGCCGCCTAGCGGAAAAGAGAAAAGTTATTAATTTTAAACTTACTTATTTCAATTATTCAATTATTTTCCTTTTTACTTGCAAAAATATACGTAAGTCGGATGAAATTTGTGGCACCTATTCACAAAACATTGCCACCATTACCAAAAACTACGTGAAAAAGCCTCAAAATTCAACCGCGCATAACTCCGATTCAGAGTACACAAAAAATAAAAGCAGAAATTACTTTTTTCCTTTCGTCAATGCCAACAATATATCAAAATTTCAGATTTTTTAAAAATCAAAAATTTAAAAATCAACAAAAAAATGTACGTTTTCAAAATAATAGCCCAAATATGATCTCCAAAAAGTGGGACTTCTTATAGGATAACTGTCAAAATGTTTTAAAACATATTTATTTTTAAGTTGAATACGTGAGTGAGTTGAGTAACTGGGCTTATTATATCAATTAATTTTATATATTATGTGTTTATAAATTAAAAATAAACATTAATATAAAATTACCCACACATGCAACTGAGGATTTCTTTCATTATTCAATTTTTTTATGTTTTTGTTTTGAAGATTTTAGATAATTTTGATATATATCTTAAAAAAATTCAAATTAATTAGAAATAAATAAATAATAGATAAATAATTGATATTATCTGATGCATTTCGTTCAATACTGTTAAAATTTTTTTTAAACCTTTGGAGTGACAGGTTGTGATTAATTACCTAGTTCTAATCTACGATACTTGTTAAGACTGTGAGAATGTTTGCGTTTTATTTTTCGAGTATGATGAATCTTTTTCGTACCGTTCGATAGCTGTTTCGCTGAACCATTTTGCTGGAACTCAGGAAATGATACTGTTTTTGTATTACCATTTTCCTAAAAAAAAGAGAATATAAAAAAATATGAATAATTTATTTTATAAATTTAATTTGCTGCAAAATTAAAATTAAAAAAAAATCGTAAAACCTCTTTTACTTTGCCACCACGTTTGCTTTTTCTATGATGTTTACGTTCGGCTACCATTCGTCTAGCATTCATATGCATACGATAGTTTACTTGAGTTGATAAATCACGATCATCAACAGCATGACGACTATAACTTAAACGACGAGACTGAAAAATAAATTTAAATTAATTGGATTATATTTCATAAATGATTATTAATTGAAGCATGAATGTTAATGAAATAAAAAATTAAAAAAAAGGAAAATAAACGTAATTTTGAAATAAATGCGTGATTGCAAAAGTAGAACATGCAAGTGCAGCTATATGATTGGTCAATAAAATTTAGTAAAAATTGCAAGGAAATGAACAGTCAATTGTTTATAGAATTACATATTCTGTGAATTAATAGCGGGTATGTTAATTGTCACTGACAACAATTTTAATATTTTTTAATTCAACTTTTCAATTAAGCTATAATCATATTGAACGAAAAAATTGGCCAAAACTAAACGTAGGCAAAACATTCGAATTATTGAATCAAAACAAAATGGTATAAAACTAATAAAATAATTTTAAAAATTAAATTTTTAAAATATATATAAAATGATAGAAGTCATTGGAATAAAGATAGATTTTAGTGGATTCAAAGCAAAAAAAAAACGAAATAAATTTATTGCCTTGAAATTTGTTGAAAACAGACGAAAATCAATATTGTTTCGTAAAAATTTAATATATTAATTTTAATATGCAGTTTTGACAGCTGACGTCTACAATTAAACATGTAAGATATAAAAATATGTGGTCCCTAAAAAGCATATAAAACATTTGCAGATTCAGTAAATACTTTAATGTTAGAAGTAAGTAAAATAATAGAATTATTATAGAAAACAAAATATTTAAAAAAAAAATAAAACAGTAACACATCAAGTAATTATAGAGAAAAAAATAATAAACCATTAATCATTATATAGTTATTATATTATAATAGTTGGTATTTTCCAAATGAAATTTGTAAATTTAAAGAACAAAAAATGGTTTTATTTTTTTTTAATTTTAATTTACCATGATTATCGAGGCCTGAAGATGGTGATGATGTTTATAATTTATTTTTTAATTTATAAAATTTTGGTGATCATCATATTATATAGAAATCAATCGTTTAATGAAAGTTGTGTTTTTTTTAGTGAGATGGTAGATTTTTTTTTATTTGATTGTATAGAAGTAAGCCAAAAACGGTACAAAAAATATATATAACATAAATATGAGGGACGGACAAAATAAGAAAACAAATTTGGATTTTGTTGATGACGATTTGTGATTTAAAAACAAATCGCAAATTCTATCAACATAATTCATTTACCACTAACAAATTAGAAAAATATCGCTAAGAAACAGAAACAAAAAAAAAACGAAAAAACACATAATTAGGACTGAAAATATAAAAATTTCTTAAACCAATTTATCTGAATTAAAATTAAAAAAAACTAATTATTCAAAATGTCTTCATTTCAAAACATGCAAATATGAAATGTAAAAAAAATCAAATTTGGAATATTAGGAAATTTCAGCAACTGTTATAGAAATAGACCACGGACCACGACTGCTATAGAATATTTGCTTTCCATGTGTGTTTCTTCCTTCCATTGTAATGTTATATACTCTCTCACTTGTTGTAGAATGTAACGCAATCGTTACATTCTTCAACAGTTCTATAGTTTATTAAATACTCTCCTAACAAAATCAAATCTTAACATTTGTTGGTATAGTAATATCAAAAGTTTAAAACGAGAACAATACATATTGTTACGTTTTTCTAACCTTCCTTCGAATTGGCCTATTGGCGTAATCGTAACAATATATAAAATATAAAATAAAAAATTTAACATTTGCCGTTATGTCAATTGTTTTGTTTTTCTATGCTGTCTATGATGTATTTCATTATGGTGATAAAAACTTTAGCAGGCAAACTGAAAATTATTCGAAATATTTTGCAGCCGTGGATAAAATAGCATCTTGTATTTGCATAGGATGGTGGCAATTCTTCACTCGGATGATTCACTTCACTCGTTTCGCTCGTTTTGTGAAACTGCATCCTCGTGAAGAATTGTCACCATTCTAAACTCATACAATCTACTATTCATGCGTTCCTTTGCAAAAAATACGCTGCTCAAACCAGCTTTTGAGTTGATCAGTTCTTTTGATGAAACGCCACAAACTTGAAAAAAAAGTCAAAAATAAACACAATTTGTTCGAAGCAGTGTAGATGAATGTAAACTTGAGCAAGTTTAATTTTCAATGGAACGTGCCTGCCTATTGTTGACTTATGTAAAACAGAAATGTCAAATAAATTTTGCGGTTACTGGATTATTTGTAATTTCTGAATGACTGAATTCTAACAATATGTTCGATACAACTATTTTTTACCTTCCCAATATGGACAGTTTTTGGGTCGGTTTTCGAAATCAGAATTTTTATGATATCTTCACATGTTATAGACCTACTGAAGCAGTTATAAGGCATTATTAACAGGCACTCTGTATGTATATGGACCATTCTTTTACAAATCCAACAGATTTGGACAAAATCTGACCGACACATTTTTGATTTGGTTAAAATTTTTTTAGGGGTTTTATATCGAAAAAAAGATATACGTGTCGAGGATTTTTTTAAATAGAGCGATTCTAAATTTCGAGAATTTCGTGATTTTTGGCTTGAAGACTTATTTACACAAATTCTCGAAATTTGAATTCACTCTATTGACTACAAAATTTTAATATTTTATTTGTTTATAACAATAGAAAGTTGTTAACAATTTTTATTAATTTTATTTTTTTTAAAAGTAGCATCTTTTAACTTTAAAATAAAACAAAACAGAAGTTTCTATCTTTAATAAAAACGAAGTAATAAATTTTTGAAAATAAGCATTCAAGCCAAAAATCACCAAATTCTCGAAATTTAGAACCGCTCTATTTTCCCAAAAAAAAATCCTCGGTAACATATATCTTTTTTTCGATATAAAACCCGTAAAAAAATTTCAGCCCAATCAAAAATGTGTCAGAAAGGTGTTCGGTTTGTAAAAGAATGACCCATATGTGTCAAATGAACAAATTTGGGCAAAACCTGAACGACACATTTTTGATTTGCCCGAAATTTTTGTACGGGTTTTATTTCGAAAAAAAGATATGGGTACGAAGGAAGAAAATGGAGCTAATTACGGCACGACATGTTTTTTGCGTATAAGTTCTGGCAACTAGTTTTAGTTAAAGTTGATGACGTTCTTTCAACGTTTCTGAATGTGGCCAGTCAAAAAAAAAAAAAAAAAAAAAAAAAATAAAAAAAAAACAAAAAAAAAAAAAAACACAAAAATACAAGAGTCAAAATTAAAAAATATCCTTCTTAATCCTAAATTAACTCAAAATTGTCTCAATATTATCTCAAAATACGAAATAAACATTTAACTAAGTCTGCCCCTCATTTAAATCTTCCAGGGGACTGAGAACAGGGGACTGATAATTTATCAGTATTTCGCTTAAAAATGACAAAATTACGTCTAAAACAAAAAAATAAACGGATTCTATACCAAGGAAATTCATACTCACGACGTATAAAATTACAAAATTACCTGTAATTAAAATACTTTTTGCGAAAATGCTTGCCAGGGGACTGATAATTTGACTGGACAACACACGATCTTGCTATGCTACTAATGATGACTGTTTTGAATGATAAAACCTCGGACTAAGTAAAACACTTGCAATATTATATTTATTGAACTTTAATTAATTCCTGTGACGAGCGATAACTTGATAGAAATATGAATTTCCAATATTTTCAATGTGTTTTGATTGGGCAGGAGAATAATAACAAATTGGTGGGACAAACTTTAATAGGATATATCTAATATGATATATAGAGTTATGTTATGATTATTTACACATTATTAAAGCACCATTATTCAAAATTATTGCTACAGAGTAAATTTGTCTCTACACACTTAGAATCATTGATTATTTAGTTTACCAGCTTTGAATTTCAAGGTGGGACACGCCAGGGGACTGATAATTTGACGTTTTGAATAATTTTTTTTCTAAGACGTATATTTCGAAACGGGTTTATTTTGGGTGACCAGCTAGACATAGTTAAGGTTTACAAATTTCATGTGAAAACAAATTTTTTTTTTCATATTAATATACGAAATAAGCAGAGCCGTCCAAAATTCCTATGTTTGTAGAACTACCCATATACATATTCGATGATTTTTACTTCACAACAATTTTAAATTGTGTGAAGTAATGCAATCTATCGTGAAAAAAAAAAATCTTACATACCCCAAATTTTATTTTATCTTTTGTTTTGGACCATCCTCTATCTAAATAGCCAAAAAAAATTTTGGTGTACGTCTGTGTGTGGGTGGGTGGGTGGGTGGGTGGGTGGTTGAGTTTTCTGCATAGGATCTTGATGAAACTTTGGCAAATGATACAGGTTCACTTGAAAATAGAAGATCTGGATTCATTTCAAATTTGGACAAAATGGCGGGGGGTCTCCCGAACACCTCTAAGTTTAAATCTTGAATAACTTCTGATCCCGGGTTATGATCTTATTGAAACTTAGTATATAAGGTTTTAGTACTGTTTCCAATATTTCTGCATACCAACTTCCGGTTTGTCACTTCTGGTTAAAAAGTTTTTTTTTCAAGTGTTTATCCCTACTGTAGCCTACAATTACCGATCGATTTTCATGAAACGTTGCGAAAAGCTTTTAAATAATATGATAAAGATTTTATCAGCTTTTGGAGCACGTTGGATAAAGGGTTGGGGGGTCCACCATACAACAGGTGGTTTTTTCCACAAAGTTTTTAAGTTTGTTGGGAGCATAAAACATTCATTCGTGAATGAATTTTGATGACACTTTGGAAAAAGACGCAAACATGTATGACAAAGAACTGATTAGTTTTTGAGCGATAGTGAACAAAGTGGTGGGGGGTCCCTGGAGCACCTGTTTTTTTGAAATCTCTATAACTTCTGTACCTGATAAGCGAATTGAATGAAACTTGGTACATGAGTATGTAGTACGGTTTACAATAGTTCTGCATCCCAACTTCCGGTTTTTCACTTCCGGTAAAAAAAATTTTTTTGTACTTTTTTGAAGTTTTTTCAGTGTCTTTATGCACACTACAGCCCACAATAATGAAGTGATTATGATGAAACTTATGGAATAGGGCTCCAATTAGTGTGAAAAGATAATTATCATGTTTTGGGACACATTGATCAAAGTGGTGGGGGGTCTACCATACAAATGCTGACTTTTCACACTTTGTTTTTAAAACTTGTTGGGAGCATACAGACTTCATTCATTAATTTATTTTAATGAAACTTTGGAAAAAGATGGAGACTTAAGTAACAAAGAACTGATTAGTTTTTGGATAATATTGGAATAAGTGGTGGGGGTCCTCCCGAACACCTGTTTAATGTGTCACACTTTTTTCAATGTTTGTTGGGAGCACACAGCATTCGTTCGTGAACGAATTTTGATGACACTTTGGAAAAAGATGCAAACATGTATGGCAAAGAACTGATTAGTTTTTGAGCGATAGTGAACAAAGTGGTGGGGGGTCCTTGGAGCACCTGTTTTTTGAAAGCTCTATAACTTCTGTACCTGATAAGCGAATTGAATGAAACTTGGTACATGAGTATGTAGTACGGTTTACAATAGTTCTGCATCCCAACTTCCGGTTTTTCACCTCCGCTAAAAAAAATTTTTTTGTACTTTTTTGAAGTTTTTTCAGTGTCTTTATGCACACTACAGCCCACAATAATGAAGTGATTATGATGAAACTTATGGAATAGGGCTCCAATTAGTGTGAAAAGATAATTATCATGTTTTGGGACACATTGATCAAAGTGGTGGGGGGTCTACCATACAAATGCTGACTTTTCACACTTTGTTTTTAAAACTTGTTGGGAGCATACAGACTTCATTCATTAATTTATTTTAATGAAACTTTAGAAAAAGATGGAGACTTAAGTAACAAAGAACTGATTAGTTTTTGGATAATATTGGAATAAGTGGTGGGGGTCCTCCCGAACACCTGTTTAATGTGTCACACTTTTTTCAATGTTTGTTGGGAGCACACAGCATTCGTTCGTTATCGAATTTTGATGACACTTTGGAAAAAGATGCAAACATGTATGGCAAAGAACTGATTAGTTTTTGAGCGATAGTGAACAAAGTGGTGGGGGGTCCCTGGAGCACCTGTTTTTTTGAAAGCTCTATAACTTCTGTACCTGATGAGCGAATTGGATGAAACTTGGTACATGAGTATGTAGTACGGTTTACAATAGTTCTGCATCCCAACTTCCGGTTTTTCACTTCCGGTAAAAAAAATTTTTTTGTACTTTTTTGAAGTTTTTTCAGTGTCTTTATGCACACTACAGCCTACAATAATGAAGTGATTATGATGAAACTTATGGAATAGGGTTCCAATAAGTGTAAAAAGATAATTATCATGTTTTGGGACACATTGATCAAAGTGGTGGGGGGTCTACCATACAAATGCTGACTTTTCACACTTTGTTTTTTAAGTTTGTTGGGAGCATACAGACTTCGTTCATTAATTTATTTTAATGAAACTTTGGAAAAAGATGGAGACTTAAGTAACAAAGAACTGATTAGTTTTTGGATAATATTGGAATAAGTGGTGGGGGTCCTCCCGAACACCTGTTTAATGTGTCATACTTTTTTCAATGTTTGTTGGGAGCACACAGCATTCGCTCGTTATCGAATTTTGATGACACTTTGGAAAAAGATGCAAACATGTATGGCAAAGAACTGATTAGTTTTTGAGCGATATTGAACAAAGTGGTGGGGGGTCCCTGGAGCACCTGTTTTTTGAAAGATCTATAGCTTCTGTACCTGATAAGCGAATTGGATGAAACTTGGTACCTGAGTATGTAGTACGGTTTAAAATAGTTCTGCATCCCAACTTCCGGTTTTTTACTTCCGTTAAAAAAATTTTTTTTGTACTTTTTTGAAGTTTTTTCAGTGTCTTTACGCACACTACAGCCTACAATAATGAAGTGATTATGATGAAACTTATGGAATAGGGTTCCAATTAGTGTAAGAAGATAATTATCATCTTTTAGGACACATTGATCAAAGTGGCGGGGGTCTACCATACAACTGCTGACTTTTCACACTTTGTTTAAAAAGTTTGTTGGGAGCATACAGACTTCATTCATTAATCAATTCTAATGACACTTTGGAAAAAGATGGGAACTTAAATGACAAGGAACTGATTAGTTTTTGGACAATATTGGGATAAGTGGTACGGGGTCTCCCGAACACCTGTTTACTGTGTCATCATTTTTTCAATGTTTTTTGGGAGCACACAGCATTCGTTCGTGAACCAATTTTGATGACACTTTGGAAAAAAATGCAAACATGTATGGCAAAGAACTGATTAGTTTTTGAGCGATAGTGAACAAAGTGGTGGGGGGGTGTCCCATACACTTGTTTTTTTTTAAAGCTCAATAACATTTGTACCTGATAAACGAATTGGATGAAACTTTGTGCATAAGCATTTAGTATGATTTACAAAAATTCTGCATCCCAACTTCCGGTTTTTTACTTCCGGTAAAAACATTTTTTCTGTAATTGTTGGCAGTTTTTTCGGTATCTTTATGCACACTACAGCCTACAATACTGAAGTGATTATGATAAAACTTATGGAAAGGTTTCAATTAGTGTAAGAAGATAATTATCATCTCTTAGGACACATTGATCAAAGTGGCGGGGGATCTATCATACAACTGCTGACTTATCACACTTTGTTTTTAAAGTTTGTTGGGAGCATACAGATTTCATTCATTAATCAATTTTAATGGCACTTTGAAAAAAGATAAAGACTTTATTGACAAAGAATTGACTAGTTTTTGGACAATATTGGGATAAGTGGTGGGGTCCTCCCGAACACCTGTTTATTGTTTAAATGTTTGTTGGAAGCATACAACATTCGTTCGTTAAGTAATTTTGATTACACTTTGCAAAAAGATGCAAATATGTATGGCAAGGAACTGATTAGTTTTTTTAGCGATAGTGAACAAAGTGGTAGGGGGGCCTCCAAGCACCTATTATTTTGGAAGCTCAATAACTTCTGTACCTGATAATCGAGTTGGATGAAATTTGGTACATACACATTTAGTACGGTTTACAACAGTTCTGCATCCTTACTTCTGCTTTTTCACTTCCGATAAAATTTTTTTTACTTTTTCTCGTACAACAGAATTTATGTTTGTTGGGATACTACTGCCTGCTTTAATATTTTTATTATTAGAACTACGAAGTCCATAATATTGGTTAACTTTTAATTAAAGTATTTTATGGATATTAGCTCATTATATATCCAGAACACTATGTTTCCAGAGCTGTGGTGAAGTCAGCCTATGCATCAGCGTCGCAATATTTTTTTTGGAAAATAGAGCGGATATAAATTGCTTGACGACTTATTTTCAAAAATGCATAACTGCATTAAAGATAGAAACGTATAAAATGTTAAAATCGATTTTTTGTCATTGCTCCACCCACCAAATGATTTTTTAATACAACCAAAATGCTCTACGTTTAATTTTCTATTGAAATCGTATTTTTAATTAATGGAGAAATGATTTTTACTGTTAGAAAAAATATAATTTTATCGAGCGCGGAACGACCAAAAACCACCAAGAACCCAAGATAATACAAGATAAAACAAACAAACAAACTCAAGATAAAACAAAATTTTCTATTACAAAACGTTTTGTTTTATTCTCCCTTCCACTGTAAAAAAGTTTAAAGCAAATCAAAAAATGTGTCAAAAACCTGAAGTTTCGCAGGAAAATGCGCCATTTTCCATCCTCCATTTAAAAAAAAACTTGTACACCATAATGCATTTGCAACTACTTATAATTACCAACATTTTAAGTCCATGAACGCATCTTTTGGCATCTTAAATTTCTGTTGGCAGCCTAATTGTTATACTTTCACGGTAAGGTCGTAAGTAGTAGCCACCATATTGGTCTGCAATCATGTCTTTTAGTTTTCATAAAGGCCAAACGGCATTTAAAACTAGAGGTCTTAAGCTTTTATTTGCGCCCAAGCGAACTGTAAAATACTGTAACAGATTTCGGACAGGGTGAGGGTCTCCCGTTGACAGAGAATACCCCATATGTATCGTTATATGCGGACCAATATTCAACCACTTATGGCCAAATTTAAATGAAAATGGTCACAATCGATTTATCTTGACGTAACCTAGAGCTCAGTTCTTTTCTACCGAAATCGGTTAATTTGTTTTTAGTAATGTCCAAAAAATGAAAATGAATAATGCTATAAAGTTCATTGACCTATTTTTTTCTTTGTTCTCCTGTTAGCTATTTGCAAAAACATTTAAATAAACAATTGCTATCTTATTTTGTAAGTTTTATATGAAAATTGGAATCTAATAAAACAAGAAAAACCTATAACCCGACTGCAAAATCCAAATGACACCATTAAATAAATTTTTTTTGTTAGAATTTTACAATTTGGTTCAGTTAAAGTTCAATAGTTGATCGCACATCTTCCATTTCTTTTTCTTGTTCATTCTGACAACAATTCACCGTTAAAATAACCAAAGATACCAAACAACATACCTTTAAAAATCCGAGAAGGCGTGGTTTTGGTATATTCCACTACACACCACCTAGTTAAGAAGGTGTGATTTCGACAACTAACCCAAGGCACAAACCAAAACCACATTCAACAACTCCACTACACACCCACTAGGTTGCACCATTTTCTGTGAATCTAAATTCAAAACTACGGTTTTTAAAGCTTTATGAACTTAATTTGAATTGTCTTCTTCTACTTGCTCATTCTGACAACCATTCAAAAACCAAACCAACAGACTTTTACAAAATTCGAGAAGGCGTGGTTTTGACAAATAATCCAAGCCACTACCCAAAATTCGAGAAAACATGGTTTCGACCATTAATCCAAGATACCAGCCCAACATTTCAAACTGGCGACTTCTAGAGCTTTATGACCTTCATTTGAATTAACCCGTGTTTTTGGTCTAAAAGTCGCGTATTGAGTTTATTATGCAAAACTTCATCTACGAGTTTCCACATAAGGGGGGGTTATCAAGCTATCAACCGGGGTTTCACTGTTAATATTACATGCCATTCTATTTTCTATAACAGTATGTAGGTTACTAATCATAATAAAATATTTAAATAAAACAAATTTAACCAATTCATAGAATAGAATATAAGAAGATTAGTTTTGACATAAATTTTCAATAATATTGTCAATTATAACTTACCCTTCGATACGGTTTTAATTCTTCAGCAAGTAAATGGTGAATTTTTGCATCGGTTAAATCTTTTTTCGATGGATTATAATCCAACTCTTGCATATCTAGATTACGTGAGCTATTTTCTAAATTGGAAAAACTAGGACTAAAAAAAAATTGTTGTTAGTTATTTTTCTTTTCAATTTTGTATTGATATAAAAAAATGCAAAACATTTAAATTATTGATGTATGGATTTGATATTATTAGCAAAACATTTACTTTTATTATTGAATGAAATTAAAGTTGGGTTTAGATTAGCGTGAAACCAAAGTAATATTATGCTAGAGATGTTATGAATTTCAAAAATTCTAAATGTGAGTGTTAGTTGAGAGCTTTAATGGTATAATCAATAATGGAGCAAAGATAATGGATGAAAAAATGAATTATTGTGTTTTACAAAAGAGAGATAATAAAAAGAACTAGAAAAAGAAAAGTGCTGACTTTATTTTTAAAACTGTAAGAAATCTCTTAGTTTCGTACGAATTAAAAAAAAATTGAAATATTAAATCGAATTTGTGTTCTGTTGAATTTTTTTGGTTGTATGACTAAAATTACAGTTCATGTTCGCTTACCTGGGAAATAGGTTTTTCTTAGATAAATATTCAAAACTAACACAAAAATGTTACCATTACCAAAAACTGTTTCAAACATTTTGAAATATTTTGTAATAAAAAATCAAATAAGTTCAAGTTAATAGTAAAAATTTAGCCAAATATTTCATAATACTTTAAAAACTGTTTTTCTTTGTTAATAAGTTTCGTTCCAACGAATCCATTATCAAATAATTCAAACTGATTAACTGATTAAATAAATATAATAGAAAAAAACGAAACAGAACACAACAACAAATAAATTCAACTAATAATCAATTCAGTGCATTTTTTCGTTCAATATAGGAATCAAATTTTTTAGATTTTAATTATTTAATTTATTCTGCTTTTATAAATTTAGAAAATTTTAACAAATTTCTTCTAAACGAAAAAGAAAAGTTAAATTGAATTTTTCTAAATAACTAAATTTACAATGCAATACCAATTCAGTTATCACTAAAAAGCAAAAGATTATTGTTTAAAATAAATAATAGTTTTGCTTAATGATTTTGAATTAGCTAATAAAAAAATGATTTTTATACAAAGCCTTTTTTATCATGTCGCTGACAACTTAATAATTTTCTTTCTTTCTGAATCTATTCAAAATAAATTACATTTTGATAATTCATGCACTGAATAATCATTAGTTTACCATGTTCCAATGAATGATGTTCCTAACCTTCCCCCAAAACCGCCTGTATAATTTCTGAATAATGCACTCATTGATTCGGTATTGGGAAGTGTTCCAACCGATGATTGATTACGGCGAATGATATCCATTGCATCCTTCATTGTTAATTTTGAATAAGTTTCTAGAATTTTGGGCTCAGTACTCTATAAAATATCATCAATTAATTAATTGAATTAAAATTCATAAATAATAATCATGTTTATACCTGTAATGGATCTCTAATCAGAAATGGTCGAATAAAACGATTGTCAAAACGTTTAAATTTATCACGTGCATTATAGTTACCGGTTTTACCAACAATATCTTCTAACCCCGCCATTAAATGATCCATAACTTTTTCATGAATTCTTTCATTCATCGTTGGTTTACGTTTGTTGGCACGTTTGACTTTGAGTAGATTGACAAGAGGTTTTATTGTAATGCCTTGAACGAATACTGTGAAATAAATAACCGCGATTGTTGTTGTTTGGAACATCGGTTGCAATGGAACGTGTTTTACATCAACTAATAATACTAAAGCAAAGGCAACAGCACCACGAAGACCTAGCAAATAAACTCAATTTCAACTTAGTAATTTGCACGTAAAAATAATAGAAGTTCAACTTACCTCCATATGACATAACAAACTGATCAACATTCGATAATTGTGTTAATCTAAATTTATTGGCAATAAACGATAATAATATGACCCCTAGTAAATATATTTTTTAAATTAAGATTCAACATTTGATGTTTAATCTAAACAATTGTCTTTACCTAATGTTCGAATAATAGAACAGAATACAATGGTTGTTATAACAAACCAGGTATTCCAATGATGTAAATTGTTAACAGTTGCGACACCCAAAAATATAAATATAATCGTTTCAGAAGAGCTCGATAACATCTTAAGTGCGTATTTAACAGTTGTATGTGATTTATGGGATATATTTGCTTCAACATAATTTTTCATTGTTATACCACAAAATGTTATACTGAAACAGAGATTAAGGGTTAGTTGAAGGCATAAAAATCGTTTTTTTTTTGTTAAACTTACGCTAATATACCACTCATATGGAAGATTTCAGCATTAACGTATGCTAAGTAAGCCATTACAAAAATAAATATTGGTTCTATCACTCGAACATGATCTGTAAATCTGGTAACTAAACCCGTCGCTAAGCCCCATATAACTCCTAATTTTTGGTATTCAAAATTATTCATAAATTCATAAACAAATCATCTTGATCTTACCTATAATCGTTCCACCCAACGCAACAACAAAAAAGGATGCAACACCACTAACACAGTCAATTACTTGTATATTATCAATTCCTATCTCATTGTATGCCTCAAACATATGATACAAAACTACTGTTACAGCATCATTTAACAATGATTCACCAAAAACAACAATATACAATATCTCATTAACATGAATTTCTTCAAAAACAGCTAATACTGCTACGGGATCAACAGCAGAAATTAACGATGCGAATAAAAATATGTGTAATATTGGTAAATCAACGTTGTAAAGTCCCGTTAAACTAACACCATAAATTCCAGCACCTAAAATAAAAATCAGCAAAGATAAATGTTTTAACTTTTGAGTTATTTTCTTGGTGTTGGTTCTTACCTATTAAACCTGTATTAAACAGTGTTCCAACAACAGCCATTAATAAAATTGTTCCAAGATTATCAAAGAATAAACGATTTGGCATAAAATAACCAGCATCCAATATAATTGGAGGGAGCATATAAAAGAAGAATGTAGTTGGTGTTAATGGAGATACATGTACCGTTGCTGCTAAATACAAAATAATGCCTACAATAATACCAATTACAATCAAAAGGCATGATTCGGGGAACATAGTATGAAGTTTTGGTGTCATATGAAATCCTGAAAGACAAACAAAAAAATTATTTTTAGTTTCGATTCTAACATTTTGTGGTTCAATCTAGATTTGCGTGCATTGAAATTAATTCATCATCAATTAGATTGTTTACAAAAGAGACGAATTAATTAATCAAATACTTTAACTGACCACGTGCGAAATGGTTTTCGTAGCTAAATAAATCAAAAAATATTCCCACATATCGTTCATTATAATCTATTGAGTTTAATTTAATAACAAATTTGTCAACAAGAGAAAATTGTGCAATTAATTAATTATAATAGTTTTAATTTGTTTACTAAATACAACGACACAATATAATTAAAACAAAATAAATTTTAATGCAACGAATTTTATACCGTAGTGCTGAAGGGTATTATTAAGTTTTAAATTTTGTTTATGGTTCTATAAAGTTAATGGGGTGACCAAAACCTGGTCAATTTCAACTCTACCAAAACACAACTGTTGATTGTTTCCAGATCAAAGACCGAGTTCGCCAAAGATATTTTATTCAGTATGTGTGATGAACCAATAGGTGAATGTAAAAACATTCGTTTATTGGGTGTCACAGTTTCAAACGATCATGTAATGGTGATGGCAAAAGGCGGGTCTAGAAAAAGCGGCCTCCTAAATAGATGAAAAAAATTTTTCACTCCATATACCAATTGCTCCATCTTTATAAGTCCTATATTCGTCCCTGTATGGAGTATACTGTTGTCAAGTTTGGGGTGCTGCTTCTGTTTCCATCGTTGCCCTATTGGACTCTGTTCAAAAGCGGGCTATACGAATTGTGGGTGATCGAAATTTGACATCAAAACTTGATTACCTACAACATCGTCGCACTGTTGCTGACCTCGTTGTTTTTTACAAATATCGTTATCCACAGTGCTCAGATGAAATCAGCGGCATCATGCCTCAAACGATTTCTTACCCCCGTTCCACTCGGCAATCGGCTAGTGCAACCAGTCAAACGGTCGAGATCCCGCGCTGTCATACTGACAGATCGCAGAAAGACTTCTTTGTCCGAACTGCATACAAATGGTATAATTTCCGGAATCCATAGTCTCAGGTGGTTTCAATACGCAGAGGTTTAAAAAACTCGTTCATCAACACCTGAGAGCGCAAGTTGTTGGGGGATCGAGGTCTTAAAAGGTAGTTATGTGTTGTTGTGACACATATTGTAAACCCTATAACACAACACTTTTTATTTAAAAAAAAAATTCAAGTTAAGAATAAATTCAAGAATAAATAAAGTCTTTTATACATATCTTTTTATAGCAAACGCCTGAGTCAACTTTAACTGTTTGAGAATTACATATTTGTTTTACACGTGTTGTATACGAAAGTTACGTGCGTATACAACACGTGTAAAACAAATATGTTACTCAACGAATTACGCCAAGAGCCTATACGGCAAAACGTGTAAACAATATTTAAGAATTTTTAATTTACCATAATTGCAAATTGACTAACGTTGGTCCGTAAGAAAACAGTGTCTAGAACTTGATGTCAAAATTTGATCACTAACAAATGGTATAGCACGCTTTTACAGAGTCTAAAAGTAGTAAGACGAATGCAGATCGTATATTGGAATTATAAATATGGGGTGATGGGGTTTGAATCGAACAGAATTATAAATTTTTACTAAACCAGAATTTTTAACTGTGTTAAATAATGCAATCCATGGAGAAAACAAAAATCTTACATACTCCAAATTTTGTTTTTTCTTTTGTTTTGGACCATTCTCTATCTAAATAGCAACTAAAAATTTTGGTGTATGTCTGAGGGTGAGTGGTTTTTCGTGACATTCCTGCATAGGGTCTTGATGAAACTTTGGCAAATGATTCAAGTTTACTTGAAAATGGACAATTTGGATTCATTTCGAAATTTGACATAATGGCGGGAGTCTCCCGAACACCTCTAAGTTTAAATCTTCAATAACTTCTGATCTGGATTTTGATCTTATTGAAACTTGGTATATAAGGTTTTAGTATTGTTTCCAATATTTCGGCATACCAACTACCGGTTTGTCACATCCGGTTAAAAAGTTTTTTTTCAGGTGGTTATTTTTTTGTAGCCTACAATTACAGATCGATTTTCATCAAACGTTGGTAAAACATGTCAATTAATATGAGAAAGATTTCATCAGCTTTTGCGGTACATTGCACAAAGGGTTAGGGAATTCACTACACAAAAGTTGTTTTTTCACTGTTTTTTAACTTTGTTGGGCGCATTCAACATTCGTTCGTGAATGAATTTTGATCACAGTTTAAAAAAAGATGTAAATATGTATGGCATGGAGCTGATTAGTTTTTGAGTGATATTGAACAAAGTGGTGGGGGGTCCCTCGAGCACCTGTTTTTTGAAAGCTCAATAACACCTGAACCAGATAATCGAACTAGATGAAACTTAGTGCATAAACATTTAGTTTGGTTTATCACAGTTCTGCATCCCAACTTTTGATTTTTCACTTCCGGTAAATTTTTTTTTACTTTTTCTCGTACAACAGAATTTATATTTGTTGGGATACTACAGCTTTCTTGAATGTTTATATAATTAGATCTACGCGAAATCTATAACATTGGGTAGTCATTAATTAAATTATTTTATGGACATTAGCTCACTATATATCCAGAACATTTTGTTTCTAGAGCTGTGGGGAAGTTAGCCTACGCATCAGCGTCGCAATATTTTTTTAATAAAATGTGTTGTGTTATAGTAAATAGAAATTACAATAAATGTCACATAAAACACATAAAAACCTTTGAAGACCAAGGTCCTACGACAACATGCGTTCTAAATAAGTACAACGTTCTAATAAAATAAGAAATAAAAAGCAAATTTTTAAAAATTAGCAGGAACCAACCTAAAATGGGTTCGAGCCAAAACCCAAAATGGGTTTTTTGAGCAAGGAATAACGTGCTATCATCAAGGAATACTTTATATAGCTAAACTTGATCGTCAGCATTCCTAAGATATCATTTTGGCTAATGATATCTCACGTAAACTCGTATATCAATAGCAGGGACTGGAGTACGCGGGGTTTTCACACCCGTTTGGTCAAAAATAAAAAAAAGTTATATATCAACAAAAAAACAGATCCCTCCATGCGAGAATAAACAAACAAGTAGTGTTTTGGATTTGAATAAGCTAGACCTGTATTACAGCGTCGAAACACCATGACCTCCTAGTTGTAATTAATTTTTGATCAATTTTGTAATGAAAGCGTTCATTTATAGAGTAAATTTATTTAAGTTTATTTTTTCATACTAACAAAAAAATGTTCATTTAAGTGCTTTTGTAGATAACATAGAGCTTTTGGACACCTCGCTATATATTTCGTTAACAATTTTCTAAAAATTCTATCACTCCGAACAAGAATGAAACGAACACTTTTGACAATATTTTAGAAACTTTTGGAGACCAACATTAAACAAAATATTTATGGTTTTCTAAAAATCAAGTCTTTTACCCAAAAAAAAAGATACTAAATCACAGATATGAGTATCGGCATTATGTTTTGTTGAGAATAAAAACCCATTTAAGTTTTCATTAACAAAAACAATGCCAGGTCTAGCTTTTCTCAATTTTTATAATTTAATCATTTAAATTTGAGTTGTTCACTGATATTTAACGTCTACACTCTACACTACAGTAGTGCTCTTGCTTGAAATGATCATGATGTAATGCAAAAACCACATATATAATCTCGAAATTTTTATAAATTTTTTGTAATATCTATCTTTTTTTTATTAATCAGTTAGACATGTTTAGCACACTAAATATGAAATATTCATTATTCAGACTCTTTGAATATCCGAAGATACCATGTCAACTATAAAGAAAGGAGATGAGGAAAATGGAAGGAATGGAGATACAGGGATTACTATACTATTCGATTTAAAGGACGATGGACATTTTCTTTAAATGCCTGAGGGGAAAATTCATCGGGAAATACAGAGGAAGGCGTTGAGTTCCACAATTTGGCCACTCTATTATAATAGTCGTTCTGGAAGCACACAGTTCTACATCGAGGTATTTGTACAACAAATGGATGGGATAACTCGGCAGCTCTTGTTTGTCGGTTATACTGCGCACATGGTGGAAGGATGTTTTGAATTTCTTTAGAGGAGAATGCGCTAAAGTTATATTTATAGTATATCGACAATTCAGCCACATTTCTTCTGTGCTGCAGCGAATCAAGCTGGTCCGTTAGTTTGGTATTACCAATCAACCGTATTGCTTTTCTCTGTACATAGTCTAGACATTTTATTGTTGACTGACAAGCACCTCCCCAAACATGACAGCAGTACTCCATACATGGGCGAATAAAGGACTTGAAGATTAGCAAAATTTGCTCGGGATTGAAATACTTTTTACATCGACTCAAGAATCGTAATTTTTGCATTGCAGATTTAGCGAGGTTGAACACATGTTTATTCCATTTCAGGTTATTTCATATATCCACTCCAAGAAGTCTAACTGATTCAACCTCACGCAATTCCTCATGGTTTATCTTAATAGGGAAATTTTTATGTCGCTCTATTCGTGAAAGACGGCATAGTTTGGTTTTGGTTGGAAACAAGATTACGATCACCCGACCGATTCCATTATACGACTTTAGATCTTCGTTGATAGAATCCATTGCAGTTCTCTATCAGTGGTAACTGCAGTATGAGATCGAAATTTAGGAGATGCACATGAAATACCTGAAATATTTAATAGTTATTTTTATTTATAGTTTATGATAACTAGCAGTGGCGTATCCAGGATTTTTTTTGGGGGGGTGCATTTTTCTAAATTACATAATAAAAACTATGTACGCAAATTTGCATTTATTTCTTTTATAATATTTAATATGTATCACTACAATATAATTGCTTTTGTATATATTTTACAAACAAATGTTTAATTTTCGTTTATTCTTTTGCAAAATATTTTGCACTTGTTCTTCATCTACTTTTATATTCTTGTATATATATAAAGTTATGAAAGGCCGTTCAATCTGTTTTCCGAAGTAAAATTTCTCAAGTAGCTTTTTAAATATTTTAAAGTTAAAAATGAGTGTTCTGAAGTGCATGTCGTGACGTCACTAAAATTTTTAATAATTTAAAAACATTGGGATAAAGTACTTTATCACACATCTGAAGTGATTCAATAGCATAATTATGGTGTTGATTTTGGCCTTTTAAGGGGTGCATATGCACCCTCGCACCCCCCCTGAATACGCCTATGATAACTAGTTATATGAATTTTTTATCGTAATTTAAAAGATAATTCAACATCATGTATGACAAATTTTAGGAAAATCTGCAACTAGCGTTCTGTATCAGTTAGTAAATATTCAAATGGGTTTTTTTCGTAAAAAAACCGCCTGTCTGTAATTTGAGTATGTTTTGGGTAAAAGACTATATATTTAAAAAATCAAAAAACAAAAGCTTTGCTTTTGGATTTCGCCAACTTTGGAAATTAAATTTTTGAAAAATTAAATTAAAAAAATATGAAGGGGCTGAAATCTCAAGCTCTGAGATATCAAGACTTCGGTTTTGGTTAAGGATTTTGATATAGTTTTCGGCATAAAACTTTTATGAGCACATTGTTTTTAGTTATCGCGAGCGATGTATATCATACATAAAAGTCTTTGTAAAAGTACAAGTACTTTATCTCTGTTTAAAAATGTATTACACAACTAACACGAAACATCAATTCGTCACCGGAAAATTATAACAAATCATATATTAACAAAATTTAGTGAAAAGATGGTATATTAAGCAAACTACTCAAAAACCTCTCCATTTAGTGTTTCGAGAAAATATTACAAAATCACACATTCATATTTCTTTCAAAAATCACAAAAATATTGTAAAAATTAAATAAAACCAAACTTTTTTCAAAATTCTAAAAATATTCCAAAAATTATTACAAAACCAATGATTAAAACTTTTTTTAAAACTTCTAAAAATATTGCAAAGCTTATAACAAAATCAAAAATTGAAACTTTTTTCAAAATTCCAAAAATTAGAATAAAATCAAATATTTAAACTTTTTCTAAATTCTGATAATATTCCAAAAATTCTTAAAAATTCAAAAATTCAAACTTTTTCCAATATTCTAAACATATTGCAAAAATTATAACAATTCCAAAATTGAAACATTTTTCAAGATTTCAAAATTTATAATAAAATCTAAAATTAAAAATTTTTCAAAATTCTACAAATATTGCAAAAATTATTACAAAATCAAAAATACAAACTTTTTTCAAAATTCCAAAAATTTTTAAAAAACTATAACAAATTCAAAAATTGTCCATGTCCAATTTCATGTTCAATTACATTTACGTCATACAAACATCTAAATTTTTTATTTTCAAAAAATTGGCTAAAAAAATAAATGAAATCATTTTCTTGACACACTTGACAATATTTTTTTGACAAACTTATAATGCAATAAAATTCTCAATATTCAATAATAATAATTTCATGTTCATTACATTTCATTTCATACAAATAACTAATTTAATTTTGTTTTAAAAAATAAATGAAAATCATTCTTTTGACACTTATAATTCCATAATTCTCTATAGTAATAATAAAATTACATGTCATGTCATACAAATAATTAATTTTATTTTTTCCAAAAAATTGGATAAAAAAATTAATAAAAATCATTCTTTTGACACACTTGACAACATTTTTTTGACAAACTTATAATGCCATAATTCTCTATAATAATAATGAAATTTCATGTCATACAAATAATTAATTTTATTTTTACCAAAAAATTGGGTAAAAAAATAAATAAAAATCTTTTTTTGACACACTTGACAATAATTTTTTGACAAACTTATAATGCAATAATCTAACATCAAGATTTTTCCACATTCCATGTTACCACTCATTTTCTCTTAAAATGAACATTTTTTAAACAAACCCAATGTAAATTTTCTTGTTTTGACACACTTAACGATTTTTTGACGTTCAATTACATTTCATGTCATCCAAATAATTACTTTTATATATAAAACATAACGTAACATTTCTAAGTCCAACATTTCTAGTCGAAAACCGAAGAAATGTTTCCCATAAAATGTTTCTCAAAAAAATTGGGAAACAAAATATATGAAAATCAATCTTTTGACACACTTAACGATT
Organism: Diogma glabrata; assembly: GCA_963693315.1. Taxonomy (NCBI): domain Eukaryota; kingdom Metazoa; phylum Arthropoda; class Insecta; order Diptera; family Cylindrotomidae; genus Diogma; species Diogma glabrata. Next base: position 268,275,440 of record OY856186.1, read on the forward strand.
TTTTTTGACATACTTCTAAAACAATAATCAAGGTGCTGGTCTTACATACGGATGTCAATCATCCAGATTTCTCCAGATTTAAATTTACTACTCATTATCACTTAAAATAAACGTTTTTTAAGCCAAAAATATGAAAATTTGCTATTTTTGACATACTTAATGATTTTTTTGACACACTTCCGCTACAGTTATCAAACACATCGTCCTTTCAGACCTGCCCATTGAGTATACCTATTTTTAGAAAAAAAAATTGAAATCCCTCCAGCGGTTTTCTAGATTTCGAAGGTAATGACGGCCAGCCGGCAGACAGACATACTCTTCTTTCTTTGATTTTTTAGAATCAGTAGGTCGAGAATTGCCCAAAAAAGTGGGGGTAAGAATTTCACTTTTCGCTCATGAATTCAATACTTTGGTTTTTTCAAAACCGAAGTAATAGAATCGGTGAATTGGCACAAAGTGCAAAAAATTTCAACGAATATTATATTCAAATGTCTTTTTCTTGAAAACAAAAAGTAACGCTTGCCTGTAATTTTAGTATGTTTTGGGTAAATAATAAATCTTTAAAATATAAAAAGTCAGACGAGTGCGAATAAAATTCGCTCGCAAAGGCTTCCGTGAAAAGAACACAATATCAAAAATAATTTGACAAAAGTTGTGTTGTAATGTCTATATGTTGCCAGACTGACCATAGACGCATAACAAAATAAATGTTTAATCGTAAATGTCAATAGTAAATTTCAATCACATACACATATATATTGATCAAAAATCACACCAAAAATGTTGCCAGCTTGTAAATGGTTTAAATTTGATTTTTTTCTGTCAATCAAGTGTCGAAATTCAGGGGGAGGAGAGGCTACATACTAAAATTATTTTTGTTACAATAACACAAAAACTGTGCATTGCAAAGTTTGAAAAAAAAATTGTAATGTTTCTTAAATTAAGTGCTCCTTTATATGACACCCCACTTATTTGGGTCAAAAATGGTTTTTTTTACTCTCCCCACACCAATTCCCTCAACACACAAACACAAATATAATTATTTGAGACTTCGCTATGATTTTCATTCAAAATTTACCAATCTTCCAGTCTCTGTGAATTTTTTCAAATTTTTCTGTCAATCATCGTCGAAACGTAGGGGGCGGAACAGTCTGAAAGTTGCACTTTTTTGACAATAACTCAAAAACAGTGCGCCGCGAAATTCTAAAAAAAATTGCAATGATTTCTACATTAGGTGCTCTTTCAAATGACACCCCACCCCTTCAAATGACACCCCACTCGCTTGGATCAAAAAAGATTTTTTTATCCCAGAAATATCATTATTTGAGACCAGAGATGGAAACCAAAAATTTTTTTCAGTTGGTTCGGTTTTGGTTTAAAATTTTTAATATGGTTTTTGGTTTGGTTTCGGTTTCTTGATATTTCAAAACTTGATTTTGGTTTGGTTTTGGTTTAATGACTATATAAATTTTTGGTTTTGGTTTGGGTTTGGTTCGGTTTTGGTTCAGATTCAGAATTTAGATTTACATTTTTATTCTTAATTGATTCTCGATATTCAAATAAAAACAGCTTTATTCTACTAATAAGTCGCATTAAAGAGACTGTGGTGGACACACTTGTCTTATAACACGCAGGCAATGGATTCTTATTCTGTTCTGACCATCGATAAACCTCGATCCTACACTCTACAGACTCACTTGCTGTAGTTTCAAAAAGAAATGAGAAGATTTTTTCAATTTATGTAGGTAATAGAACAAATTTTTTACTATAAACCGAACCGTGAACCAAACAAAAAAACATTGGTTTATGGTTCGGTTAAACTATTATTTAAAAAACTGGTTTGGTTTTGGTTTGTTTCAGTTAAATCAATTTAAAAATGGTTTGGTTTGGTTTTGGTTTTGGCTCGGCAAAATTTCGTTGGTTCATTGGTTTTGGTTTAGTTCAAACAAACCGGTTTCCGTCTCTGTTTGAGACTTCGATATGATTTTCATACAAAATTTACCAAAATTTCTGTATTAGGTGAACTTTCAAATGATACCCCAGTCGCTTGGGGCAAAAATGGTTTTTTTCCGCTCTCCACTCCCGTCTCCTAAATACACAGAAATATAATTATTTGAGATCGCAATAATTTTCATTCAAAATTTACCAAACTTCTTAACTCTGTGAATTTTTACAAATTTTTCTGTCAATCAGTGTCGAAACGTAGGGGGGGGGGAGGGCACATTCTGAAAGGTGCGATAAAAAATATATAAAAGTGTCACATACTCATAACTATATTTATTAAGGGGTTGGAAATGAGGAGGGATAAATACACTATTTAAAACGTCGTCAAGTGGGATGTCATTTGAAAGAGTTCCTAATGTAGAAAACATTGCAACTGTGTGAATTGTTGTGAATCTTGCAGTGTACAGTTTTTGCGTTATTGACAATAACTCAAAAACTGTACACCGCAAAATTCTAAAAATAAATTGCAATGTTTTCTAAATTAGGAACTCTTTCAAATGACATCCCACTTGACCACGTTGTAAATAGTGTTTTTACCCCACCTCATTTCCAAATTCCACCACCTTAATAAATATAGTTATGAGTATGTGACACTATTATATATTTTTATTAAAAACTTACTAATTTTTATACTAAATACATTTTCAATACAATACTTCCAAATACATTTTAAGATTTTCGATTAGTTAGGTTCGGAGCTAATCGAGGTAAGAAAACACGAAGAAAACGTCATTATTCAAAATTATACAAAAATGGTGAGGTGTAAAATTCCAAAATAAATTTTTAAGGAATACTGAAATGAAGCCCTTTCAAATGATACCCTACTTAAATCTATAAAAAAATGTTTTTTCTCAAAGGTCTCACATCGTAACTCTGTAAACCAAACGAAAACAACTTTAGTTTTATTTGCATCTATCATCTTATGTGGGTTAGTTTTATATGCACCTCAAATTTCAGGTCCATAGCATTTGTAGTTTACGAGATAATCGATATAATGTGAAAATCTCGTTTTACTCTCACCAATAGAGTTCGTTATAAAAAACGGAACCCTAAAAACTGAAAGAGAAAAAAATCGACACTTTTCGAAATCGTCATATTTGAAAAATTAAAGCTAAAAAATATCATCCAAACATATTAATATTTTAAGTGTAATATTTTTATAAAGCCTCACAAAGTCCCTTTCAAACAAAAAAAAATTATTAAAATCGGTTCACCCACAATTAATTTGAATCCGGGCGTCAACAAATTTCTTAACAAATTTCGAGCCACCCTAGCTCAAAACTAGTGAAAAAATAATAAAAATAAAAGCACGTGTTAATCGTTTTTTATTATACTATCGAAATAATAATATGATTACTATTTACTACAGTACATTATCCTGCAAGAACGTAAAGCTAAAGATTTTGGAGCCACGTAGAGTTTGTAAATCGAGGCGCTAGCCAAAATTTACACTCACATTAAGTTCAAAATAGCATATGTCCGTGCGTCATATACTTTCTTTTTATTCGCCGCAATATTTAAAAAAATTGTTTATTCTAAATCAAAGTTATAAATTTGCATAAATTTTGAAATAAAAATATGTTGAACCTTTGACAAAATATTTGTTTTTTTTTCAAAATAATTGTATAACTATGACAACAAATTTTAATAACAATAAGTTTGATTGGATTATGAAATTTTGAATTTAAGGCGGCGCTATACACTTGAGCTAAGCTGTTGAAATAATTTAGTTTATATTTTCATAGTTTAGCTCGCATAGTTAGGGTGACCAATATAAATTTTAGCCAATCCGGGACGAAAAAAGCCATATTGGTATATTTTTGTATAATAACTTTATGGGTATTTGTCAATATGTTCTATATGCGTTTTTTTAGCAAATTAAGTTTTCGTGAAATTTTGAGTTGAAATCTTTGCAAGAGTCTTGCAGCAAGACAAAGTGATATTACATCTTGAAATAACCTTTGCTTTTAAAACATCGATCTCTCTCGATTTTCCGATGTCCATAGATTATAAATTATTGAAAAAACTTGTTCAGTCGCTGCATTTGTTCCGGGCAAGCACGAACATAGTTCCACTAATATTAGGATATTTTTTAATGGAATGTGATTATCTGCCAAATGGTCGGCCCATTTTGTATCAATACTCAAGTTGCTGTTGGTCCATTCTGCTAGTTTTTCAGTGTTTACATACTGTTTAAGATAGGTCAAATCATGGAATAAATTATTTTCCATTTCGGTAATTTCATTCATATCAAAATATTTACGAACACAATATCGAAAATATTTTCGATTCGATGTCGCTCCATTTAATATCACTAATGAGTTTAATAATTCATTTAAAATGACAAATCTCTGAAAATTGAGTGCTTCAAAGCTATCAATATTCCACACAATTGGAGTAAAAATTTACGATATGGCCAATAAACAATTCTCGAGTTACAACCCCAGGAGAAAAGAATTCGTGGTCGGTTCGTGCTTGACACTTCACAATGAGATCACGCATATCTTCTGAAACTTCCACTGCAGTCTCTTTCTTATTCAACACGTTTTACAGCGTTATGAAAACGGAGGCTTGATTATGTAGAAAGAAAAGCCAAAGCCCAGTCTTCTCATCTTAAAAGAAAACTTGAGTGGTTCTTGGCATTTTTTACATCACCACAATAACTCTTTATTGCAAGCACCTCTGTCTTAAGTTCAAAAAACTTTTACACGGTTTTTCATAAGCTCAACCATCGATCGACCGAGTCAACTGTGTCTAAACATTTATTTTTCATCAGAAAGTAAAATAGTTATATATTATTACCTCAGTCAAATTTATTTAGTTGCTCGTTTCGATCCCTAACCTCGTAGAGGTTGATGGTTTACATACAGAGTAACTGTATGTTCTATTATCTAAGAAATGTCAGAAAGTAGTCTAACCTTAAGGGTTAGACCTGATTTGTTTAACTGATGCGAGCAGTTCATGAGCTTCAATGCAAAATTGTTTAAGCGCAATCATATTTTTTGTGTTCAGCAGCATACTAAGTGTATCTGCTGCTAAACAACCGTCAAATTCATTTTCAAGTAAGGACAATTTAAGATCGTTCCTTAAGGTCTCGTAATTAGTGCAATCCAGAAGAACATGAAATGCGTATCATCCACATCACATGTTGTGCATAAAGCATTGTCCGTAACATCAACACGCTTCAAGTACTCTCTAAATTTGCCGTGTCCAGTTATAAACTGGACAATAGGACCTGTCAGAGCTACGTTATTCGTGCCTAAAGCAAAAGTTGAATCGCTAATAAAAAGATACCTTCCCGTATCTGAGACCTTCCAACGTGCCTTCCATTCATTGAGGGTCTTCTGGTGCAGTCCCTTTGTTATTTGCTTCCTTTCAACTCTGCTGTTTGTGTTGACAGCACGGTTGTATAATTTGGGATTGTGCCCGTAATGACCTGAGTTGGGGTTGGAGAAATGGATCTGTAACCTCCGATCATGTGGAGTAACACAGTTCTTTGAGCGCTTAGTAACTGTGCATTATGCTTAACGTTAGTCCGCTCATACCAACCAGCTGAGCAGTACGACATAATAGATTCCACTACGATCTTATAAATAAGATTTAGTATATTTCTATCAAGACCCCACCATTCATAAGATAACCTTGTGAAGCTGTGGAAGCTGTGGGACTTGAATTTCTAGCATATTTGTGTAACATGACTTGATACCCTCATACTCTCATCCAAGGTATCTGGTTGAGCTGACCATTTTGATTGTTTTTCCATTAACCTTAATGGTTGGTGGTCTAGCTCTGTCGTACTTGCCCTTTAGCTATAGCATAACAGGTTTTTGCTCCGAAAAGCTTAATTTGTTTCTTCAGCACCAGAAATAAAAAGTATGACTTTAACCATTGAAATAATTGTAAAATTCTTTCTATTGGGAGCATAACCGCCAACCATCTTGTTTTACTTGCGCCAAGTAGTCGACGAGTCAAACTTGTGCAATTTTCAATTTTATTGGAATTTTTTTAGATATCTCATAAAAAATATTGTATTGTAATTGGTGCTAGAAAAACGGAACAATTCGGGACTTTTTTAATATTCTGGGACAATTTCCGGGAGAATCCGGGACGGTTGGTCACCCTACGCATAGTTCATATCGTTTGCTCAAACTAACTTAGTTCATAAACGCATGTATAAAGCTGTTTAGTATTGTGTCAAAATGGCATTTAAAAAAATAAATATTTCGTGTATTCAATTTTTTAAGATTTGTATGAAAGCAAAATAATGTAGGATAGACATTTACTAACATTTTTGTTAACAATATTTATTTTAATTTTTCTTACTACAAATTTCAAATATCTCAAATATTTTAAAGAAAATATTATGGACATAACATTAATCATGCGTCTTTAAATTACAACACGAACTATATATAGTAGAATTTTTTACCAATGAATTTTTGACAGATAGGACGCAGCAAGAGATAAAAGATGAGACAAAAAGTAAAACAGAGATGTATTATTTATTTTGGGATAAATTTGTTTTGAAAACAATTACATTAGATAAATTTCTACTCCTAGTTCGTACCATTTGTTTGTTGTGACATTTGTTTACATAGGCGTCGTTATTTTTATTTTAATCATTTTTAATTATCAAAATTTTATTATGCTGCCTACAAAATCATTAATATTTTTACTAGCTTTTGGCTTTCGATTATAATTGGTGAATTTCAATAGTAATTTATTAATTTTATGCGGTTTTTTTGTCCATTTCAATAGGACCCCAACAGTTTTTTTAATATTTTAATCTTTTAACCATTTGTTTGTTGTGACATTTGATTACATAGGCGTCGTTATTTTTATTTTAATTATTTTTAATTATCAAAATTTTATTATGCTGCCTACAAAATCATTAATATTTTTACTACTTTTTGTTTTTCGATTATAAGTTGGTGAATTTCAATATTAATTTATTAATTTTATGCGTTTTTTTTTTGTCCATTTCAATGAGACCCCAACAGTTTTTTAATATTTTAATCTGAGACACTGAATATTCGCACAAGCGCATATGATTATGCGCAGAACGACCAATTTTCGTGTTCGCTGGTAAAAAAATTCTACTATAAGTAAGTTTGCATAGTTGAAGAAAAAAAACATAGCTGACATAGCTTAGCTCAAGTGTATAGTCATCCATTTGATTACGTTATATACAAAAAACATAGTTCGCATAGCTTAGCTCAAGTGTATAGCGCGCCTAAAGGTTGCTTCGATAAAATTTCTATTTTATATAGAATTTAAACAAATACAAATGTTTTTCCTTTTTTGGACGTAACTATGACAACAAAATATATGGTCAAAAAGTGACACTTTGTATGGTTAAAAAGTGACAATATGTAGGCGAATAAAAAAGTTTATTTAGTATATTTTTAATTAGGAGCTAGAGTGTTACTTTTTGTGATGAGTCTATAGTTTTACAATTATAGACGATAAACAAAAAAGTCGCTTTAGCTCCGAATTAAATACACTATTTTTTCGGCAAACGTTTAAATTTTATGGTATGATATGAATATGATATTTTATCGTCATAGTTACTTCCAAGAAAGAAAAAAACATTTAAATTTGTATAATAACTTTACAGCCGTTTGCCGAAATTTTTTTTTAAATAATTATTTCAGGCATAAAATTTATTTTGCAAGGGGTTAAGCCCGTAACTGGCTTTTATTTTAATTTAAAATATTACTTAGATTATTTCGATGTTTTGGTCGTGCTGATTCAGTATCCACTCTGTTTGTATACCACAATCCGGTTGTAATTTGCTCCATTTTTTGTATCAAAACACATGAATGCATATATTTCTCAATAATTTTAATGTTAGTTACATTTTCGACCGTACCCACTTTAAAATTATTTGTTTTTCTTTTTGTTTGGTTTTACTCTGTAATTATATTTTGCATAATTATCTGATAAATTTTAGTGATTATTTTTCAGATTTCAATGTGACCCCAAAATGCACATGGCAAAATGTTTTAATTGAAATGCTCCACAAATTATCGGTTATAAGCTAATGGTTACTACTTAAAAATAATTATAGGTAATTCAAATAATGATTATATGAATTTAATATTTATTTATGATGGTGGTAATTAAACTTTCACAATATGACAAATGTATTGATGTAAAAACGATTTATGTTCTGAAATGTGTGAAACGAAAATGAAAGAAATAATTTTGTAATTTATATTCGTAGAATAATGAAACGATAAATATCATTAAACTATGATAACCTAAAATAAATTATTGTACTCTATTAATTTAAATCATTCTTTAGTTTCTTATTCAAATTAACAAAATCAATTATTGTTCTATAAATTTAAAAAAAAATAAATGACAAAGATTGAATATGAACGCCTTGCCTTGCCTTGGTTTAATGTCAACAGAATGAAAATAAAATATCGAAACACATAAGAGTTTTATTCTTTTCTCAATTGAAACTGTTATGAAAACATTTCATAATAAATCAAAACAAATCAAAAGAAGTTAAATAAAATTCAAATTTTATTAAGTAAAACGGAGCAATTTTTAATTGGTATAAACTGTCAATTTTTAAAGAGGGACTACCAGAACTACTACGACTGGTATATCCAACATAGATTTTCTGTACGCATGATAGCTGAAAATATATTCAACCAAAATAATGCAGTTCCTAATAGTAGAAAGAACGCACGAATTAAAATCTGTTTACGATTTATTTTATTACGATTTCATAAAAGAGTTGAGCAAGCAAAATATAGCCTAATTATCTACGGTATAGAAGATTGAATATTAAATATATTTTAAATTACGTGAAAAAGATTGTGCTATAATTTGCCTAGGTTTAAAACCTTATCAAAAACTTTGACAATTTTTGATACCTGACAAAACAAAAGTATAAAATATTGAAGTACTCGGATTGATACCCTATAGCCAAGTAAATCAAAAGAAAATATTCAAAACTTAATCCAACAAGTAACAACTTACAATTTAAATTTAAGCAAAACCAAAACCTAAGGATATAATTACATATATATTGAATTTACAAAAAAAAATATAATCCAGGTAACGCAAGGAAATATAGAAACAATTTTATGTTAATTATAACAAAATATGCAAGTTCATGCAAAATTTTTCAATATTCATAAGAATTGTCTGATAATCTTTTATTTTTTTTCATAATTTCGATTTAATTAAAAAATTGTGCTTTGAGTTACTTGGTTTTACTAAGTTCGGTTATTGAACGTAATGAAAAATTTATTTATAAAACTTTTATATTGAAAACAATGGATTATCGCAATCAGGTACACTGAGAAAAAATCTTGGCGCTGATATTGCCAAAAAAAAATGGCTGAATGAAAATAGCTGAGCTTGCTTAAGTATATAGAGGAGTTTCCTAATATTTTATATCAAATGCAATAAAAAGAAGCACTTTCAGATATTTCATATATCTAGCTGTAAAACGCTATTACTCTTATCTAAGTGGGCATGTTATGATATTCATGCAACACAATCGGAGCTATTTAAAAAGCATTTACTTAATTGTAATAAATGCTTTTTTTATGTTATATTTCAGCTATTGGATATAACTAAATTTACTATTTGCATAACATAATGTAATATTATTGATTAGAGAGTTTCAGTTTACCACTTTTCGTTATTTGTCAGAATTCTAGACAGAATTGCTTTATTAGATAGGAAAAAATGCTATTTACAAATCAATTTTTAGTTAAATGGGTAACTAGTGAAGTTATGCATGTAAACATGTTGGTGCATGTAAAGGTCATTATTTTAAGTAACTTCATTTTCGTTTAATCGGCTTCTATTTACTAATACATGCTAAAAAATAGCAAAAAGAAAATAAAATGTGCAAAAGGATTATATTTTGGAAATATTAACGGAATTGTGTTTTAGTGATTAAAAGTTCGTGGGCGCGGAATAAACTTATTGTGGCATTTGAATATTATTTAATTAATAAGGATGGCAGACGAATTTGTGCAAAATAAATTAAAAGAATGGAATCTTCCAAAGTTAATTGAATTATTTAGAGGTAAGCATATATTTTGTAATATTTACTATAGTTAAAATTTCGAAAGCGCGATTCACTTAGGAAAATATGCTATTATGTTAGATAAATTGTTCAATAAATATCTTTTTGGTTCTCCGGTTTTCCATTGTACGCTTTAATATAAATATTTGCTTTACCGTAATATATTGTTTTACCGTAATCGTGAAAGAATAACGTGTTTTTAGAAATATTAGTAAAATAATTGTTTAATTTGCTTAGCTAAATTTCAAAAATAAATAAATTAACAAATTAACTAAATTTGTGAAGTCCTAACATTATGTTTTTGTAATTTTTATTAATATATGTAATTTTTAATCATAAAAAATTTATGTAATATTTTAAAAATTGCACGTAATTTATTGTAAATTTTTTAAATCAATTTTTTAAAGTTAAAATCAGTGAAAGTGCAGTTTTGGTAGCAGGAGGTATCCAGATGATGAGTTGAAAGATGATAGTTGTCAGGTGAGTTTGGTAACAATGTTGATTGTAGAGATGATAGTTGCCAGGTGCCTCTGTCTGGCTATGATTCTTGATGAAATAACTGCTGATGAAGATAATGTTCAGTGTTTTGAATTGCAGTGGAAATGTCCAAATAATATCAGTTATTCAATAAATGAGGTTGATGAAATTGTACTTTACTTAGAGTATTTTAACAGTAAGCATTTAATATTTCAGCTTAACTATGACTGCAGTTCAATAAGCTAATTCATTTAGATATAATTAGTATGGATGTAATAAATCACTTGAACAAAAATGATTCTTGGATAGAATTCATAATATATAAATAATAAAAACTTTTCAATCACAAAATCCTCTCCACTATATTTAATAAAATTTTTCAGTAGTTATTTTTACTTTATAGTTATTAAATTACAAAATTGATTAATTCAATATTTTAATTAAAAAAAGGTTTTCTATGCAATAATTTAAAATAACAATAATAATAATGGAGTTAGCAAGCAGCAAAAACAATAAATAATTTTTTTAAAAAATAATGACAAACAATGTTTTTATTCCAGGCAACTTTTCTTTAATTTTCAAAAACAGGAGTTAAATTTTTCAAATATTTTTCGGAAGTAAGTATTTTTTGGTTACTGCCACAACACTCCCCCCCTAGTGCCATCGAAGATGGGACGATATAGAAATTATTGTGCTACGGCACGAAGGAAACGAACAGGGGTACGAGTGGTTCTACCTGCTCGCGTAATTGTAGATGCAGGGTGGAATAGTTGTGTTTGAGGAATAAGATTAAATCTGACCTTCTTAGTTGAAACATTCGCTTTAGCGTCGCGTTTCCTCCCATCTTCAGAGGTAGAAGGGAAAGACGAGGATGTGTCCGGAAGAGTAGAATGGACTTTATCTGTAGAAGACGAAGTTTCGTCTGCGCGACTGAGATCAGTACTCAAAGTAGGTGAGTTTTGAGTTAGGTCATCTTCAGATTGTTCCCTAAAGCAAGGTTTTAATCTGTCGATGGAAACTCGAATGTGTTGACCTTTACGGTCAATTACGAAATTTTTATCATCGCGACTGATGACTTGGAAAGGACCTTCGTATGGAGGTTGAAGAGATTTACGTACTAAGTCAGTACGTAAGAAGACATGCGAACAAGACTCGAGAGCTTTGGAGACGAAAACTTTAGGAGAAGTGTGTCTTGATGCAATAGAGGGACGAAGGTGGTTGAATTGTTGTTTCAATTGAGAAACGAAGTCAGATTGAGGAGTAGAAGTGGAGTTTTCGGTAAAGAATTCACCAGGAAGACGAATGTTAGTACCATAGACGAGCTCAGCCGATGAAGATTGGAAATCTTCACGGAAAGTGGTTCGTAAACCAAGTAGTATTGACGGTAATATACGCGTCCAATCCGTTCTGTCGTAGGCCATTATCGCAGATTTTAAAGTTCGGTGCCAACGTTCGATGAGGCCGTTACATTTCGGATTGTAACTTGTAGTTCGTTTGCGTTCGAAACCGATTAAATTTGACAACTCGTTAAAGAGATTGGATTCGAATTGGGAGCCCTGATCAGTAACGATTACTGAAGGTACTCCGAAACGAGAAATCCAATTGGAGTAGAGAGCTGATGCTACCGTTTCAGCTGTGATATCCGAGATAGGAATGGCTTCAGGCCATCGAGTATAGCGGTCAATAATTGTGACACAATAGCGTTTGTCCTCAGAGGTAGGAAGTGGACCAATAATGTCCATGTGAATCTCGGAAAATCTTTGAGAAGTGGAAGGATAGTTACCTAAAGGAGATTGAGTATGGCGAGAGACTTTTGCCTTTTGGCAAGCCAGGCAGTTCTGAGCCATTTGTCGTACATCCTTTTTAATGGATGGCCAAATGACTTTCTCAGTAAGGAGTTTGACAGAACTGTGGACTCCTGGGTGAGATAAATTATGGAGACTATTGAAAACAGATTGACGAAATTGCTTTGGAATAAAAGGTCGTGGATTACCAGAAGAGGTATCACATAAAATAGTTTTGGCATTAGAATTGCCAAACGATACTGGAAAGGATCGGAATTGAAGTGTGGAACTAGTGTCCACTAATTCCTTTAGTTCGTTATCGTTGAACTGAGCATCAGCAATTTCGTCGTAGTTAATGTTTTCTGGAATTGATATTTGCTCGACACGAGAAAGTGTATCGGCGACTACATTATCGATTCCAGAAATGTGGCGAATATCAGTCGTGAATTGACTGATAAAATCTAAATGGTGGAATTGGCGTGGACTAGCTTTGGCAGGGTTCTGCGACAAAGCGTAAATGAGTGGCTTATGATCGGTAAAGAGTGTGAAGGTTCTACCTTCAAGGAGATAACGAAAGTGTTTAATTGCAGAATAAGCTGCAAGGAGTTCGCGATCATAAGCGCTGTATTTCTGTTGCGTTTCATCGAGTCGGACAGAGAAGAAACTAAGTGGTGTCCAGCAGTCGTTAATTTTTTGTTGGACAACAGCGCCAATTGCCTTATCGGAAGCGTCGACCATTACGGCAAGTTGGGCAGAGTGTAAGGGGTGAGAAAGAATTGTTGCCTCACTGAGTTGCCGCTTGCATAAGTCGAAGGCTTGAATGGCGTCTTCGGACCATTGAATGACACGTTGTCATTCTTTTTGGAACCTTTAAGGAAATCGTTGAGAATGGCTTGATTGCCACCAGCGTGAGGAATGAATCGGCGGTAGAAGTTAATCATTCCGAGAAAACGCCGGAGTTGCATTACTGTTTCAGGACGTTCGAAACGATTGATAGCATCGACACGTTCAGGAGTAGGTTTGATTCCAGATGAATCAATAGAATGTCCGAGAAAGTCAACGTTGGTTTTAGCAAAGTTGCATTTATCAACGTTGATAATGAGACCAGCGTCGGAAAGACGCTCAAAAACAGTCCTAAGATGTTTGAGGTGTTCCTCAAAGGTTTCAGAAGCAATAAGGAGGTCATCTATGTAGATGAAACAGTAATTTAGGTCTCGGAGAAGAGAATGCATAAACCGTTGGAAGGATTGCGCAGAGTTTCGCAATCCGAAAGTCATTCGAACGAATTCGAAGAGTCCGAACGGAGTTGAAATTGCAGTTTTTGCAATATCGCGCTCATCAATAGGAATTTGATGATATGCGCGGACAAGATCGATAGTGGAGAAAAATTTGCATCCATGAAGCTGATGCGAAAAATCCTGAATATGTGGAATAGGATAATTATCAGGAATAGTGACATTGTTAAGAGAGCGGTAGTCACCGCAAGGTCTCCACTCGCCGTTCTTCTTTTTGGCGAGGTGGAGAGGAGAGGACCAAGGGCTTTTTGACGGTCGGCAAATGCCTTGCGACAACATAATGTTGAATTCCGTCTTTGCGATGGCCAATTTGTCAGGAGCTAATCATCGGTACTTACAAGCGACGGGAGGACCGTGAGTCTCAATGACATGAGTCACGTTATGTTTGACCGGCTTAGCTAGGTCATGAGGAGAAGTGATACCCTTAAAATCATTAAGGATATTTCGAATATGTATATCAACCGTATCATTGTTTATGGTTGTTAGCGAGAGCGTTGGAGAAGTGGAGATTTTGGCGAGAGTGAACAAGGATGTTAGTGGATCGACGAGGCGTCGATTTTTAATGTCCACTAGGAGACCATACTTGTTCAAGAAATCAGCCCCAAGAATAGGGATGGTAACATTGGCGATAACAAAGGTCTGACAGAACACACGTCTGAGACCAATGTTTAGAGTTAGAGTTTTGTTACCATATGTACTAACAGGAGTAGCGTAAGCAGCGTAGAGAGTGAAAACTGATTTCTTCGAGAGTTTTTCCTCTGTTGTTGCGGGGAGAACTGACACTTCAGCGCCTGTGTCAATCAAGAATTGTCGACGGGAGTTGATATCAAATATCAAAAGACGTAGTTTAGAGAAGCTATCATCACACGCCGCCTCATGTGATGAGCTTAGAAGTTTTTTGGAGATGAAAATTTTGGGCAAAATAATTTGCAATCGGGGTCACATTTGCGTGCGTTATCCCCGTAAGTGTGATGGTAATAACATATACCATCGAACATTTGAATGCGCGACTTGGAACGAGGTCGTGCGGAATTTTGATTAGTGCGATTTGGGAGATTATGCCGAAAATTGTTATAGTCGTTTCGATCCTTGGATCTACTCCGACTACTAGGGAAGGGTCGAGAAGAAGATTTGTGCTGCAAGGCATTCAGCAGCTGTGCGTATTGGGTCTGCAATTCTTGATATCGCAGAGCCCAGACCTTGTCCTCACTGGAGGAAGAAGAAGGAGCGGCAGGAGTATCTACCGCACTTAGATTAGGACCAACTAATGTGGCAAAAATTCTGTCGGCTATCTCAGCAGTCTTTGGCAAGTCAGCCTTGACTACTGCGATAGCGGTACGCACAGCCTGTGGGAGTTTATCCTCCCAAAGAATTTTCAACATCTTTTCCGATACTAAACCTTGGGATTCAGCAGTTTAATCCCGAAGAAATTGTGAGGGCTTTTTATCCCCAAGTTCCATACCGCGGAGCACGTTGCGCAAGCGATCAGAAGGGCTGCTTGATAAGCGGTCTAGAAGAGCCTCTTTTAGCTTATCGTATGGGTTAACCGTATCTGGCTGGGATATAATGTCTCTTACCAGCGTAGCAAGAGACGGCGTTATGACACCAAGTACATAACCGTACTTGGCTTACTGGGACTTAATGTTGCCCAGAGAGAATTGGCCCTCAAGCATGATAAATCAAAGTTCTGGTTTATCAGACCAAATGGGAGGGACTTTTGGGGTAATTGCATTAATTTGGGGAGCAGATGTTGGAAAAAGTATTTCAACCGAACTTGCAGGTGGCGGTTTTGAAGAGGAAGGTGTAGAAGAAGAAGCAGATGATTGATGGAGCTGAATTCTGGCAAATTCAGCTTCCATCCGTTCATCTAACATCTTGTCAAGCTGCTCTTGTGTTACCGTGAAGGTATGAGCAGCTTGTTCCTGATCAAGTTCGATTAAATTATTGGGTGGGTCGCTCGCAGACATTACTGAAGTGGGCAAGGAGGACGGCAACGAGGTAGAAGAATGTTACAGCCAATAAAAATTCCAAGGCGTGTTGGTTCACGATAACCAGGCCGTAGATTGCAACCGATAAAGTAACAACAAAAAAAAAATTTCTTTAACAAAACAAATCGGGAGTGAAGATAAGAAAAATATTTATAATATAATTCCAAAAAAAAATGTTTGCATCAATAAAACAAAATTTATTTAATCAACTCCTGATTTTTTCAAAATAAAAAGAAAAATTACCTGGAACGGGGTCACCATTACCTTATCGGGGTCACCAATTTTGGTAGCAGGTGGTATCCAGATGATGAGTTGAAAGATGATAGTTGTCAGGTGAGTTTGGTAACAATGTTGATTGTAGAGATGATAGTTGCCAAGTGCCTCTGTCTGGCTATGATTCTTGATGAAATAACTGCTGATGAAGATAATGTTCAGTGTTTTGAATTGCAGTGGAAATGTCCAAATAATATCAGTTATTCAATAGATGAGGTTGATGAAATTGTACTTTACTTAGAGTATTTTAACAGTAAGCATTTAATATTTCAGCTTAACTATGACTGCAGTTCAATAAGCTAATTCATTTAGATATAATTAGTGTGGATGTAATAAATCACTTGAACAAAAATGATTCTTGGATAGAATTCATAATATATAAAGAATAAAAACTTTTCAATCACAAAATCCTCTCCACTATATTTAATAAAATTTTTCAGTAGTTATTTTTACTTTATAGTTATTAAATTACAAAATTGATTAATTCAATATTTTAATTAAAAAAAGGTTTTCTATGCAATAATTTAAAATAACAATAATAATAATGGAGTTAGCAAGCAGCAAAAACAATAAATAATTTTTTTTAAAAATAATGACAAACAATGTTTTTATTCCAGGCAACTTTTCTTTAATTTTCAAAAACAGGAGTTAAATTTTTCAAATATTTTTCGGAAGTAAGTATTTTTTGGTTACTGCCACACAGTATAATTTTATCCAGCAAAATATTTAGTGTGTGACTTATTTGTTTTTATTATAACTGCCGTTTACAAATTGTAGTGATTTTTTTCTAAAATAAATTATGGCTATGTTTAATATATTTTAAAATGGCTGACTTTTGAATTAATTTAGATTTGATATTCCAGTTTCAATTTTTTATAGAAAACGTACTATACGAATAGCAATTATAGCTATAAATTTCAGTATCGCAAATTTTTTGATGTGGTAAGATTGGCTAGTTATATTTTTGTAGGTATGATATATATAGCAAAAAAAGCTATTTGAATAGAAAATTGTAATTTTGTTCTTTGCTAACAATTTTCAACAACAAAACTATTTTTAATATTAAAAAGGACTTAAAAACATTTTGTTAAAAAAAATTAAATTAATAAGATTTTAATTTTAATAACAAAGAATATTAAAAAGTTTTAGGATTCCATATTTGAAATTTGTATCTGGAAATAATAAGATGATAATCTTTTCAATTCAAATTAGATACTATTAATTAATTATAATTTATTTAAAGAATTCTCGTTTTTATGACAACATTATTTTTGTTTAAATTTAATTAGAAGAAGGGTTTGGCAAAACAGAACTCGAGAGTTTGGAGTACGAAGGTGTGGCAAGTCTTATACCGCAACAAGGTATGAGATCTCTCTTTTGGAAGAAATTCAAATTTGAATTTTTACAAGTAAATGTTAGCTTATGATTAAAATAATTCTTTCAATTCCAATAATTATTTAATTAACTATTTTAGGAAAACGGAAATTGCAAAAATAAAGAATCAACTTTATTACCTGAGATAACTGATGTTCAAAGTGGTGAAACCACTTTTATTTTGCAACCTTCCAATCAATATTTTTCTGTGGATAATAATGAAAATTTACCCCCTTTGACATCAGTTCTGGTACAGCAAATGCCAACGGAATTGTTGAATTACAATTCCAATTTTCTTGAAATATTTTTGTACTGTACAGATAGAAAATTAATAGAACTATACTATTAAAAAAATAACCATTTGGACAACACAAACAGAAATCTTCTATCAAGAGTTATTATCAATAAAGAATTCGAAATACAAGGATTTCCCAAAAAATTTAAAATCACTACTGATAGATTTAAACAATTTATACAAGAAATAATTCGGATAGTTCCAACTGAAAAAGAAATCATAGCAATTTATTATTTACCTAATGATCCAGTCACAAAACGCCACGCAACTGGTAAGTTGTGGGACACCTATAACCATTTAAAAGCAAAATTAATAAAAGAACAAAAGGATTTAGCACCGGTTAAGGATTCTGTAATTCACGTCGATATCGCCAAAAGTATTTTAGATAGCATCGAATATCTAAAAAAAATTTATCTCCATGGGATAAAATTCGTGATTTATGGAATAAATCAACAGAGTACAGAAATAACATTCTGAATAACAAGTTTTCTGTTCATGAATATTTTCAACTGTTTCCAGTCTTAAAAACAGATAAAGGATCAACATTACTAATCGAAGATTTCGATAAAGCGTTTCCAAACAAAGCTAACAGGCTTTACAGTATCTGGCCCGATATCGAAAATAAAATAATCATTTATGCTAAATCCAAAAACAAAAAGGAAATAAAAGACGTTTTAAAAAGCAGCTGTCAATTCAAAGGACTTTTGATTCTGACGCATCTATTAGGCAATTCAGCTTATGCAAAACCTAAACCTCAAGTTCTTGATGAAACTAATATATCACCAGATAAAATAACTGGCACCTCAAAAGAACTTAAAAGCAAAAAAAAGCTCCAAAGCGTATAAATGTATCCCATGTGGAAGTACTTAAATCATTTTTATTGTTGGAACAAGTTAAACATTGCCATATAATATAATATGTGTTCATATATCTAATAAACTTAATTTTAGGACGGAAATCTTATAACTGAAACAGTAAAACATTTAAGACAAGAAAAGCTTGAGAAATCAATCACCCTCCAACCAGGAGTTATTCTCGTTGGAAAGACTTATGGTATTATATATATGCATATTGATATTTATTTTACTTTAGTTTATTCTGTTTTAGATGAGATTGAGGCTTCATATGTGTATTTGAATGAGTCGATATACAAATTTGAAACTGTTTTGTCTGCTGTAAAGGCTTGCTTCAAAATTATTCATACATTGAATTGCAAGTATCCCGAAGAATCAAAGCCAGTGTGGACATTCTTACAAAAATACGTTTTTGATATTTCCACTGCATATGATTATCACTATTCTAGTGTCTTAACGTTGTGGAAAGATTTATCAAGACTTCCTTAAGATTTATATAAATTAATATTTTGTAAATTTCTTGTAAGTTTTTATTTATATTGTTGCTTTTATAATTTTTTGTAATCATGAATTGTTTAATGTGTAAAATTGAAGTTCCTACAGCAAAATATTATATTAAACATTTAAGCATATATCATAAATCAGAATGTTAGGATTTAAAATGTAATGACTGTGAACCAATCAGATTTTTTACTAGTTCGAATAGTTTTCGTAAGCATATTAATCAACATTTTCAAAATGAAAGAGAAAAATATAACAACATTAATCTTATAGGCCAGTAATAATAGGAGAAAAAATTAGAAAAAAAAAATAATAATTCGTTACAGCAAACTGATAGTGGGATATTGTAGAACACGATATTGTAAAAGAGGGAAACATAAATCGAACCAGCAGCTGCTATCCGGGGGAGAATGGGGAGGGTTTTTAGGGGTTGAAAAGGGTTTTTCGTGATTTCTGGCTAAACCGTGCATCCTATCAAAAAGAGTTATATGTAAAAGTTGTAGGGAATAAAAAGATCAACACTTTTTGTACGGACCATTTTTACCCTCACCTCAACATTTTTCGAAAAAAATGTGAAAAACCGATTTTTTTCTTTTTTCTTGTTTTCTTTTACAAAAAAAAATTTTATGAAGTTCAAATTTTGGAAAATGATACCTCCATTTATTGGAAAAAGGCAGCAATTTTTTCGGAGGGAAATATTTAGACGTTGTTGTTAAAATTAATTTTTTTGAAAAAAAAAACCAAATTTTTAACTGCGATTCCTCTTAAAACTACGCCTCCTAAAGAGTTCAGTTTTGACTCATTTACTCGTTCTTACGTCTATTTTTGATAAATGGTAAAAAAATGGTACACTGTTATGGAAAAAAAGGCGGGAAAATTGAAAAAACCGAGAAAATCGCTTTTTTTCGTGGTAATTTGCATATTTATCGTTGAATAATCGTTATTAATTAATAAAATCATTTAAATTTTTTATGATAAACGTAAACGACGATCATTTGGAAATAAATTAATGAATAATTATATGCTTTCGTTACTTTTAGTTTATTTAGGTAACAAAAAAGCAAATTTTATTCTTCAAACATGGCGATCTCAAAAAGTACCTTTTAGTTTTCTTTCATGTTTTTTATATTTTACAGATTTGTTATTTACTTAAAACATACTAAACCTATAAGGACAATTGTTATTTTTTGTTTTTGAGAAAAACACATTTGAATATAGGTTGATTTTTTTTTGTACTTTGTGCCATACACTAAACCCAAGTTTACTGATTCTATTAAACTTATTTTGGGTTTAGAAGGTACTAAATGAGGTTTAAAGAAGGTACTAAATAAGCTTTTTTTGGGTTTTCTGAAGGTTTAATATTTTACCCAAAACATATTCAAATTACAGACAGACGTTTTGTTCGACGATAAAAACCAATTCGAATATTTGTTAGCAAAAATATGCCAGTTGCAGATTTTGCTGAAATTTATCAAATAGATAGTGAATTTTCCTTTCAATTACAATAAAAAATTCATATTAAATTAAAATATATCATATATTAATTATCATATATTATAAACTAAAATAAGCATTAAATATTTTAGAAAAATGAAAATTCTGCCAATCCCATGTACCTTCGAAATCAAATTGCTCAAGAACGGCTTTACCAATTTTATCAAACTTTTTTTTTTTTGTAGGTGATTAGTTAATCGTTGGAAAAAAAAAATAATTAATTGTTTTTGTAATTAATTTTTAAATTAAAATATTAAAAAACTTTTTTAAAGTTGGCGCTTGGGTTGAAGATCAATTGAAATTTAATTTATTTTTTTTTGTAAGAACAGTTCTATCTGTACTCTAAAATATTACAAATTTACAAAGAGGCTAATATTCGTGTTCTTGAGATATTTAATTTTTAAGATTTTTAGTACGACTGAAATTCTAATTGTTGATTATTTCTTCGAACAATTTTTATCAAGTTCGAAAACGAAAGCATCTAATTATTCATAAATGTATTTCCGAATGATCGTTGTTTACGTAATAATAAAAAAAATAATATGATTTTATTAATTAGTAACAATTATTCAACGATAAATATGCAAATTACCACGAAAAAAGCAATATTTTCGGTTTTTTCAATTTTCCCGCCTTTTTGTCCATAGATTTATACTTTTTTTTTACCATTTATTAAAAATAGACGTAAGAACGAGTAAATGAGTCAAAACTGAACTCTTTAGGAGGCGTAGTTTTAAGAGGAATCGTAGTTAAAAATTTTTTTTTTTGTTCAAAAAAATTAATTTTAACAACAACGTCTAAATATTTCCCTCCGAAAAAATTGCTGCCTTTTTCCAATAAATGGAGGTATCTTTTCTCAAAATTTGAACTTCATAAAATTTTTTTTGTAAAAGAAAACAAGAAAAAAGAAAAAAATCGGTTTTTCACATTTTTTTCGAAAAATGTTGAGGTGAGGGTAAAAATGGTCCGTACAAAAAGTGTAGATCTTTTTATTCCCTACAACTTTTACATATAACTCTTTTTGATAGGATGCACGGTTTAGCCAGAAATCACGAAAAACCCTTTTCAACCCCTAAAAACCCTCCCCATTCTCCCCCGGATAGCAGCTGCTGGTTCGATTTATGTTTCCCTCTTTTACAATATCGTGTTCTACAATATCCCACTATCAGTTTGCTGTAACGAATTTTTTGTTGTTAAAATACTATTTTGCCTGGCCTATTATGGAATTAACTAAATCTAATTGCAATAATGAGAATGACTTGTTAATTGACAGGAATAATATTTCTCATATAAATGAATCTGCTGAACTAAGAAATCAAATAAGTGATGACGTGTTAAATTTCATTAGAAAAATTTATAATAATCACAATATTTGCAGAAAATCTGTCCAAACAATTATTGAACATTTTGATTTATTTTTAAGAAGCAAAATTTTTTCTGTCGCTGAAAGATTGATAGTAAAAGAAATTTTGGAAAACTACGAAATTAAACGAGGTACGGTTCATCTAATCAATAGACAATAACACGTTTGAAAAAATACGAAATAGTTTCAATATAGCTAATACTGAGCATAGGCGTTTATCATTATTGAAAGATTCTGTTCACTACTTTAGACCCAAGTCTATTATTGGCGAACGTATAGAGGTTATTCGGAATAATTACAAAGTTTTTCAGAAAAGTATTGATGTTACATGTGCCGTTGTTTCAATTAAAAATATTGTACAATCATTTTTTCAAGTCGACGGTTTATTAGAAAATTGTTTCTCATATATACAGTCTTTAACAACAGATACAAGATTATCGAATATAATGCAAACAAAATTTTGGAAAAACAAATGTTCATTCATAAAAAATAAAAATATAGAATCTGTAGTTTTGCCACTTATATTATATTTTGATGAGTTTGCGGTGAATAATGTATTAGGTTCTAGATCAGGACTTCAAAATCTAGGTGCTATCTACATATCGTTTCCTTTTGTACATCCGAGATATCGTTCAAAATTAGATTTAATTTTTCCAGTTCAACTCTTTAACAGTCTAGACCGGAAAAACTATGGAAATAGAATTTTTAAATCAGTAATATCTGAACTAAAAGAACTAGAAACTACTGGTATTCTAATTAATGGAAATATTTTTTATTTTGTTTTGACTGTTTGTGTTGGTGATAATAAAGGTCTTAATTCAATGCTGGGCTTCACAGAATGCTTCGTAGCGAATTATAGTTGTCGTTTCTGTAAAGTCAACCGGCAAACTATGCACAGCTTAACGAAAGAAAATAAAACTATTTTAAGAAATCAAATTAACTATTGCGAAAATGTTCGAAAAAAATCCGTTACAGAGACTGGAATAGTTTCTGATTGTGTATTTAATGTTCTTAGAGATTTTCATGCAGTCGAGAATTATGCTGTAGATGTAATGCACGATCTTCTTGAAGGTATTTTGAATTATGAAATAGCCTTCATATTACACAGTTTTATTGAAACTGAAAAATTTTTTACTTTAAATGAACTTAACAATAGAATTAACGTATTTGATTTTGGAAGCTGCGAAAGAATCAATAAACCACAGCAAATAACTATTGATCATTTGAAATTAAAAAAATTGAAATATTCTTCATCTGAAATTATGTGGTTTTCAAAATATCTCGGACTTTTAATTGGTGACTGGGTTAAAGTGGGGAACCAAAAGTGGGATTTATATTTAATCTTAAAAAAAATAACCGATGTAGTTTTGTCTGATGTTGTTTCAGACAATGTTATTTCATTACTAGAAATATTAATTTCTGAGCATCATAAAAGCTTTATAGAAATTTTCAATCTTCCATTAAAGCCAAAACATCATTTAATGTTACATTATCCCACAATTATGAAAACTATAGGACTACTTGTGCAAGTCTGGTCAATGCGTTTTGAATGGAAACATAAAATACTTAAAGATGTTGCTCGTTCCACCAGATCCCGCAGAAATATATGTCTTACAATTCTGGAAAGATATATGTTAGGAAAACAAAACAAAATTCTCGGTATAAATTTGTCAGATATTATTAATTCGTATGGTCCTGAATCTAAAATTAATTTTTCAGAAACAGAAAAAAATATATTATCATTTCTAATTAATAATGACGATCCAATATTTTATAAATGGATCATTACTAGAAATACATTAATAAAAATCGGAATGGTTGTCGTTGTAGCAGATAATGAAGATGAATATAAAATATTTGGTAAAATTTTGCACATTTCTGTTGGTAGATGCAATAAAATTCATATTTTAGTACAGTTACTAGAATCTCTTTATTATGACAGTCATAAATATTGTCACGTAGTAGAATTTCTAAACAAAAAAACTTATTGCTTTTGATATGGAACTTTGTAAAACATATTCTTTAATAGATTTCAAATCAACTAAATATGTAATATAAATTTAATTTCCATATAATATTATAATAATTAATAGTTTTTTATAAAATTATTGTACTTAATAGTTTTTGTAATAAAGATAAAAAAAATTAAATTATTAGTTTTATTTTCTCTTATAATACTTTTATTAAATATAGCTGTTTTAAACATGGAACCACCCTTAAATTATAACACATATATTTGAATTTGTGCTAATGCATATTTTAATCAGTGCATATAAAGCAGTATTTCTGAATAGTTCGATCTAAAAATTTGCTATATATTATTGCACTATTTGATTCCCTGTTGAAATATTGTGCTGGAAGATACTGCAAAATTTCCAATGTACATGTGGTATGTGCTTATCTTTAGTCAGCATAGCAAGCTATTCATATAGCAAATTTTTGTACTAACTTCATACAATTGTAAAGATTTGGATGTCTTTTTTTCCAATATTTTATGACTGTTTTCACAATAGATGACTGCAAAATTTCCTATGTACATGTGGTATGTGCTTATCTTTAGCCAGCATACGAAGCTATTCATATAGCAAATTTTCGTACTAATTATATTTTATTCACTGCTATATAAAGCATTATTTCTGATTAGTTCGATCTAAAAATTTGCTATATATCATTGCACTATTTGATTCCCTGTTTAAATATTGTGCTGGAAGATATTGCAGAATTTCCAATGTACATGTGGTATTTGCTTAGCCTTAGTCCGCATAGCAAGCTATTCATATAGCAAAGTTTTGTACTAACTTCATACAATTGTAAGGATTTGGATGTCTTTTTTTCCGATATTTTATGCTGTTTTCACAATAGATGAATGGCATTTATAAGAATTTATTCAGTACTAGTACTAGTATTTAGTAAAAAAAATAGCATGTTATGCTTTTTGGTAAGCAAATACTAACAGAATAACTGCCTTTCGAAGCTATTTGGCTTTGCCATTTAAAATAGCATATTTAATCATAAAAATCTACTATCCCGATTTGCGCTATTTAGATGGCACCAAATACTTAAAAAATCAGCTTTTATAGCTCTATATTTTTTTCAGTGTAAATTAATTTGAAAATTTTTTGCCTTAGTTTTATTTTAATTTAACCAATTTACCAATAACAATAGAATTATACTAATAACAAATAGTTATACGCCTGGCCTATTGGGATATTAAAAATTATCAGCCTAATTTTGAAATAATTAACTGATATCGCAGTAGCCAATGTATAATTCACAATAAATATATAAAGAAATGAAAAATGGCAAAAAATTTTCTAAACGAATTCCCCTCGTTCGTTGATAAATTCTCATAATTTTTTGGAAAATTCCTCAAGCAAGTAGTATTGATAATAGTCCTCGTGCTTTTATCAATATACTTGCTTTCGAAATTTTTGACAAAAAATTATTTCGAATTATCACCGCCCTTGGGAGATTACAACTGAAAATTTTTGGCTTAGTTTTATTTTAATTTAAACCAATGAAGTTCTCTAAAATGTAATGACATCATTCAATTTTACCAATAACATTTGAATTATACTAATAACAAATATTTATACGTCTGGCCTACTGAGATATTAAAAATTATCAGTCTAATTTTGAAATAATTAACTGATAT
This sequence comes from Diogma glabrata, assembly GCA_963693315.1. NCBI lineage: Eukaryota > Metazoa > Arthropoda > Insecta > Diptera > Cylindrotomidae > Diogma > Diogma glabrata. The sequence goes on from OY856186.1 coordinate 268,300,856, forward strand.
CACAGTAGGCCAACGCTTGAAAATCACTTATTTTTCTGCCGTCACAGTTTTTTTTTCTCAAATCGATTTTTTTCAAACTTGAAAATTTTAATTTTTCCTATTTTTTAAGACTGCTTGAATAAAAAAACAAGGACGAAAAAATGAAAAAAATTTCAATCTGTCGCAATTTAAAAAAATCAAAATCAAAACAAACGGCTACGATAATATAGCGATTGTATACGATTGTATATTCATACAAATTATAACGACATGTTTTTGATCAGCCGTTTTCGAGAAATCGATGCGCTGGGGAGGGAGAATTTTTTAGGACTTTACAGCAAAGCAAGCTGATAACGTTGTTGCCATTTCATATTTTTCAAATAAAATTTATGTAAACTATATTGAATAGTGAATAAAATATACAAACTCGATTTCCATATTCCTTAAATATGCCCCTGAAAATAATTCCTGATACCACTTATTTTTTCTACGAAAAATTTCATTGGGATTTTTGACCCAATTACTTATATTGAATTCCCTTAAATTTGATATATAAATATATTCCAGGCGGCATAACAAATATAATAGTAGATTCTTGTATTTTTTTTTTCTTTTTTTAAATAAAATGTGTTGTGTAATAGGGTTAAGAATATGTGTCACAACAACACATAAGTACCTTTTAAGACCTAGGTCCCACAACAACTGGCGTTCTAAGGTGTTGATTAACGCTTTTTTTAAACCTCTGCGGGTTGAAACCACCTGAGACTAAGGGTACCGGCAAACTATTCTATTTGTATGCAGTTCGGACAAAGAAGTCTTTCTGCGATCTGCCAGTATGACAGCGCGGGATCTCGACCGTTTCACTGGTTGCGCTAGCCGATTGCCGAGTGGAACGGGGATAAGAATAAGTTTGAGGCATGATGCCGCTGATTTCATCTGAGCACTGTTGATGTCGATATTTGTAAAAAACAACGAGGTCAGCAACAGTGCGACGATGTTGTAGGGAATCAAGTTTTGATGTCAAAACTCGATCACCCACAATTCGTATAGCCCGCTTTTGAACAGAGTCCAAGAGGTCCAAGATGGAAACAGAAGCAGCATCCCAAATTTTAAAACAGTACTCCATACAGGGACGAATATAGGACTTATAAACATGGAGCAATTGGTATGGAGTGAAAAAATTTTTTCATCTATTTAGGAGGCCGAGTTTTTTAGACGCGCTTTTTGCCATCGCCATTACATGATCGTTCCAGAGTAGGTCATTTAAAACTGTGACACCCAATAAACGAATGGTTTTACATTCACCTATTGGTTCATCACACATACTGAATAAAATATCTTTGGGGAACTCGGTCTTTAATCTGGAAACAATCAACAGCTTTGTTTTGGTAGGGTTGAAATATATTTGTTTGAAGTATATTTATTTACAAGTATGAGTTTAGAATGGAGGCAATTCTTCACAAGGAAGAAGATTCACGGAACGAGCGAAGCGAGTGAAGGGAATCATCCGAGTGAAGAATTGCCATCATCCTATGCGAATACAAGATGCTATTTTATCCACGACTGCAAAATATTTCCAATAATTTCCAGTAAAGTTTTTATCACCATAATGAAATACTTCATAGACAGCATAGAAAAATAAAACAGTTGACATCATACAAAAAACAAAATCTAATATTTACATTTTTTGGTATAGAAATATCAAAAGGTTAGAAGAGAACAATATATGAAATAAAAATTTAACGGAAAATGTTGAATTTTTTATTTTATATTTTATATACCGTCGATCCCGCTTAATTGGGACACCGGTTAATCGGGACAGCCGTTTAATTAGGAAAAATCCTAAAGAACGGAAACAAAACCAAGCAAATACCACAAATTTACTTCGATTTTTCAGGACAATATTTTGTTTAATCGGGACAGATCATACAAAAAAATTTATTAATCATAGCAAACATAGAAAAAAAATTAAAAAATAAAATTGAAGAGCAGAAAAAGAATGATTTTTTTCGTCGGTTCGAATACATATTGGAATCCATCGATGAAAATATACTTACATGTACGTCAACAGCGAGGGAAATTGAGCAAAATAACTATTTTACAGGTATTATAGTTTGTAGTTGACAGTTGGCGAGCAGTAAAAACCAGCACAATACAAAATTGTTTTGGTTATTGCGGCTTAAAATCTATGGAGATTGCAGAGCACAGCGACGGATTAAATGAAATCTCACCAGGTATTGATATTGAATTTTGATTATTAATTAATTGTAGCAATAATCAAATCAAAATATCAAACATTGGCGGAATCCGATGACAGTTATGATGAAGAACCTGTGGTCGTAACTTATCGTGAGGAAAAACAATGTGTTGACAGATTACAGCGTTATTTTATGCAATATGGAAATGACGGGAGTCCCATGTCAGCATTAAATTTGTGCTCTGATTTTGTTCAGCTACAATCCATTCTTTGGACGAATTTCTTCAAAACATTTAATTAAAGTTTAAACCTTATTTTTCTAACAGAATGTATTACATATATGTACATACATATTACATATTTATTATGTATATGTATACATATATTAATATTATTATTAATATTAATGTACATGGTACATACATCCATTTTATATGATTTTTAAATACATATGTATGGATACGTAAAGTTTTGAGATTTTTTTTCAATTTTGTGCAATTTATGAAATAAAATACACTGCGTCATCCGTTTTTAATTTTTTTGCGAAAGTGTTGTGCTCGAAAATCACTAACTAAATTATCTTATCTGTAAATCTATTTCTAAGAGTAAATAAATATACAAAAGACATAATGTTTGCTCGATTTGTTTTTTATCTAAATTTTTTTTTTTACATTTTTTAGTTCGGTTTCCACTAAAGTGTGCTCCATAAAATATTAGCGGTGTTCACAATTTGCTTTATATTGTTACGGTTCAACATAAACACAATGAAATACGAAACCTCAATTTTCGATATACATACAATATTTCAAAAATAAAATCAAGGTCACATTCGCTTCTTAGAACAAGGGTCAAAACATGAAATAAAATATATCGAAAATTCTTACGTAGACTTCTATTCTAGATCTTTCTTTATATAGAATAGATTTTCCTAGAAGATAAAAGAAATTATGCAGAATTGTATATAAGGAATTCCCTCTTGTAGAATTGGTTAGTTTTATTTTAGACTGCGTTAATGTAAAGTTGCGATAGGACGATATGTAGTGGAAATAGTTTAATGTGACTATGTTAAGTGAAATTGATTGTAAACGAAACGTTATACCGTGCAAATAAAATCGTGTAAATAGAAGATATTTTTAAATTTAATTGTGAATAAAGTTGAAAGTGTTAATAAGTAGAAATAATTTGTGTATTATTTTGGAAGCTGTGAACTGGAAATTTCTACAATCAACCGTTGGAGTTTCTGAAGCTGTTAAAATAATATTCTAGTTAGGAATAATGCTTACTGTATTGTTTTCCTGTTGTTGTGGATCAATTTAGGAGTGGAATACTAAATAAAACCTGGTGTTTGTGCTTACTAATAAGTAATCGAATCCAGGAAGAGATTTGGGAATAGCGTTTATCGAATTGAGAGTAAGGCCAATTCAAAGTAAGGTGGAAAAACGTAACAATATGATATTTTTTTAGTAATTTCTATAAACAAAATGTCTCTGCACTTTTCTTCAATATTGCAAAACCTGAAAAAATATTAAGGACATGATACTTTTGCAATTACTCGACTAGCATTTTAGTCACGCATTTCTATTGTGATACAAACCGGAGCAGGGTATAAAAAGGCAATGCATAATAGGGTATTTAAAGCCGGCTCCTATTAGAAATCATATATTTTTTGTTTTTTTTTACTAAAAGTGTTGTGTTATAGGAACAATATATTCCACAACAATACATAGATACCTTTTAAGACCTACCTAGGTCCCACAATATAATTCGTTCTGCGGTGAGATGATAACAAGTGTTATCAATTTTTAATTTATATATAAACAATATTTATTAGAAATTATCAAATTAGAAATCGACAACATAACATTCAGAATTCATATTCTATTTTTTGATGGTAGCTTTATTTTAAAAACTTTATAAAACTATATGGAAATACCATAGCAACTACAATGTGTTAATAATTTTTCCATCAAAAGGAAGTTTACACCATGGTAGTGTAATAGAATAATAGCAAATATCTATTAAACTATTACAGTGTAAACGGATAGTATAATACTTTTTTAATATGACTGATATAGCTATTTGATATTTTGCTTTTGATCGATAGTATAATAGTATATTCAAAAAAATTGTAACCGTCAAAACGTAAAATGTAAAACACAATTTCATGTGATTGTAAAAAATGTGCAACCTCAAAATCACTCAAAATTTAGTTTTAATTTTAAATTAAGATGACAATTCAACACACTAAATAAAGTTTCGATAAGGTCCAATAAAAACGCTTCATTTACTATTTTTTAACAAATCAAAACGAATTGTTTCGATTATTTTTCTCTGGTGGGAAGGAACAGCGAATATTTTCGAATATTTTCGGCCTACCTAATATATTAATTTAAAACAAAAATTCACATACAAAATTATGTGAAAATGCAATTTGCAAATAGTAAAAATATAGTACGTAAAAATATAGTATCTTACAAATAGTAAGAATATATATCTACCAGGTTGCCTATCAAAATTTGGCCGCCAGTATTTTTAATCAAATTATTTTTAATTGATTTTTGGGGAAAAATTTCGTTCACTTGTTTTTTAAATAAAATGTCGTCTACATCACGGTAAATTATATAACGATTCTTAAAAATCACGGTTGCCGTTGCGCACCTGGCCGCACCTCTTCGCAGCCAGGCGTAAACAGGTATGATTTCGATACATTTATACGTTTATAACGTACATTGATTAATTCTATATCAAATTAAAGCTAATTTTTTTCTATTTATTATCATATATGGTTGCCTAATTAAATCCGACCGCAAACAAGGGTTGCTGGCTGTTAAAGATGATAAATATTTAAGGTAGAGTGAAAGAGAGTTAGCGCGTAATATCATTTGTCAGACGAGGATAGCGATTGCCAGCTGTGCGACACTCTTAAGCCATTGCGCATGCGTCGAATGTTGGTGTTCTCAACCACCGGGGAGTAATAGAGACGACTTAATAAATACTCCAAAAAATTGTTTTTTTTTTTCAAAATGACAAATTTAAAAATTACAATAAAAAATGGTAGAATCCTAGTTTATCTCCCCAAATAAATTTGCGTTTTTTTTTTTCAGATAAATAGAAAGATTAGGTCCTCTGCATCCTAATTATGAAAAAAAAAATTTGCGGAAATGAGAGGGTCAAAAGTTATAAAGGATCAAACTTTCAATTTTACCTTGGTCCCCCTTTGGTTTTTTTTTTCTTTTTTCCTTATTTTTATTTATTATTTATTTACATTTTATCACACACTAAAATATTAAAATTTAAAAAAATACCTTGGTCCCCCTTTTGAGTTTTTAGAAGTAACTTGATTTGATTTTTGATTTTTTTTTTGACTAGCTTCTGCGGCCTTGCACATCTTCGATCAAAAAAAGCACCGCCCCTCCCACGTGCGATTACCCCCCCCCCCCCCCCCCGCGTCGCCTCTGCGCCCTTTTTTCATAATTAGGATGCAGAGCTTCTAATCTTTCTATTTATATGAAAAAAAACGTAAATTTATTTGGCGGGATAAACTAGGAATGTTCCCAAAAAATTATTATTGATTTAACTCTCTTTCACTCTACCTTAAACATTTATCATCTTTAACAGCCAGCAACCCTTATTTGCGGCCGGATTTAATTAGGCAACCATATATGATAATAAATAGAAAAAAATTAGCTTAAATTTGATATAGAATTAATCAATGTACGTTATGAACGTATAAATGTATCGAAATCATACCATACGCCTGGCTGCGAAGAGGTGCGGCCAGGTGCGCAACGGCAACCGTGATTTTTTAGAATCGTTATATAATTTGCCGGGATGTAGACGACATTTTATTTAAAAAACAAGTGAACGAAATTTTTTCCCAATACTGGCGGCCAAATTTTGATAGACAACCTGGTAGATATATATTCTCCTAATTATAAATATACATAATAATTTGGTTTTAGCAAAAAATCGATGAGCGCACTAATCCTGCAGCTGGATCTCGTACTATTATGCAAACGCATGATATCTGGATGAAACTTTGGTATGTAAATGAGCTGCAAACGCATTCGGGTTTACATAAATATCGAAGATCTGAGTTATGTTTTAAATTTGACAATAAGGACAGAGGTTCGTGAGTGGATCGCTTGGTCAGCTGTTTATTAACTTCTCGATATGGAAGTTATTGTTTTTGGGTCGATTTTCTAAATAGTAAGTTTTGAACGTTTCAGGACCTCCTGAAGCTGTTTAGGCTATTTTTAACTGGCAGTATGTATGTGTGTGTATGTGCGTGTGTATCGTCGTATGTGGACAACAATTTGTCCAACGCGTTTTCAACAACGGATGATCCGATTTCAACGGCAATGGTCACAATTGATGTATCTTGGGGCGTCACTTACAGCCCAGTACTTTTCTAACAAAAATCGGTTCATTTGTTTTTTAGTGGTTCTTAAAAAACTGAAAATCAGTTCTTGCAAATATTACGAGAATAAATAAGGCTATCAAGACCATTTACCTCCCATTTTGTTTGCCATCATGTCAACAATTTATAATGACATTTGTATAAACAATTGCTATCTTACTTTTTGAGTTTTAAGAAAATTTGAAAACTACGTGTTATTTTCGTTACGCAAGCGCATGAGATCTTGATGAAACTTTTGAATTAAATTGAGCTGCAAACGCATTCGGGTGAATTTAGAATATAGAATTGAATTTGAATATAGAAAATATGAGCTTTTTTCAAAATTTGGCAAAGGAGTCGGGAGGATGTCTGTCTATCTTTGAACAACTGTTTTTTTAAACTTCAATAACACTCAGTCCTGACATTTAATTTTGTTGAAACTTAGAGCATAAGGGTTTTGTAATGTTTATAGTAATTTTGCAACTTCCGGTTTGTCACTTTCGACTATAAAGCTTTATCTTATTCTTTTAAATATATCACAACAACAGCCATTGATGAATCTTTGGTTAAATGTTTCAGTTAACATGAGATAGAAGAAATTTGTTTTTGAGGTGTCTTGTATATAGTGGTCGGTCTTCATCAAACAAATGCTGACTTTTTATCTTACCGATTGGTTAGGTTGTTGACTGTTGTGTTGGAGATTATTTTGATATTGACATTTTAATGGTATCTCAATACCTTCTGAATCGGTCTAGACAGCTTATTTAGTTTGGAGTCTGAATGTTAGTATGTTATTAAATTTAAATATGATTTCACACACACCACACACACATGCAAATTCTATTTAAATTATTACAATTGATGTGTCGTTTAATAAATAAATCTTAGTTTTGAATATTTTAGCCTTTAACAACCCTATTTGAGCTAATATTCACTTTTTATTGACTTTTTTTTCAAATTTGATTTAATATTTGTTTTGTAATTTTTCGTACTTTTTGTATTTATGTTCAATGCAGGAATGGTATGATTGAATTTGATCGGAAGTATACGAATCGAAAATACTACGACAGATTTTTTCCGACGTTTAATTGAAATGTTTCGTAATATTTTCGATTCTCATATAAACTCGCCAAAGTGTTCCAAATTGAATTTAGAATATATTGTGAAATTTGTTTTTCGGAAAATCGTTACCATTACCGTGTAATGTTATGCAACACACACTTCACAATATTGTCAAAATTCACATTTATGTGTACTACGACAGATTTTTTCCGACGTATGATTGAAATGTTTCGTAATATTTTCGATTCTCATATAAACTCGCCAAAGTGTTCCAAATTGAATTTAGAATATATTGTGAAATTTGTTTTTCGGAAAATCGTTACCATTACCGTGTAATGTTATGCAACACAAACTTCACAATATTGTCAAAATTCACATTTATGTGTTCGGGAATAGCGCCCCAGCAGAATTTAAAAATGTCAAAACCTTTTAATATTCGTATTTATCATTTGTTTTGTGTTGATATTGATAGAAAATATAGTTTAAATGGTGAGTTTAGTTTTTTATGATTATGGATAGCTTTTCCATTGTAAAATGTTTATTAAACAAATGTAAAAATAATATATAAAAAAACTTAACGTATAACTTAATATAATTTACAACAAAACGTCAAATATAAATTTCCGACAAGCAAAATGGATTCGAAAATTTTTCCGACAGAAATGTTCGAAAAATACTTTCAATCATATGCTATTTAAAATTTCCGAATAGTTATAATATTTCCGAGTCGGATTTTTATTCAATCATACCACCACAGGACAATGCAGTTAAATTATATTGCATAATTTTTTTTTATGTTTGGTATTTTAGTATACCTTATCCAGTAACTGGTTTGTTTTTAATCTTACGGAAAGTTCCTGGGGTGGCCCCTATGGTCACACCCCCATCCCATCCCACTAGTTTATATTGATATGATTGATTTTTTTCCAATGTTCCAATGTACTCGACTAGCATGTTATTCAGACAAACTCTTTCACAACCGTAGTAGTAAATTCTTATTTGAACTGATCCAGCCCTGAATCGGCTCTGAATGAGTTGCTTGATCTAGTGTGGATAGTTTAAAGAGTTGCATTCCTAATCAGGTTGCCGGTCTCGGCCCCTATCCATGACAGGGAAAACTAAATCCGTCCAGTATCTGAGCATTTATATAATGTTAGTCAGGTAACGAATCCACAGTAAAAATTAAACTTTTTTTTTATATACAGTTAGAGTTTAGACTGCCCTAAATACTAAAAGTACAACGGTGAGTTTATTTGCTGAAAAGTAGAACCGTCATCCCGAATGGAAGACATACAGCAACACTACTCTACTTACGACTCACGTTGCTTTTTAAATAGATAAAATAATCAAAAATAAAATAAAAGTGTGTAAAAAAGTTGTGGACTATTGAAAATTAAATATTGATACCCAACTCACGTTGCTATTTAAGATGAAATAATCAAAAATAACACAAAAGTGTGTAAAAAAGTTGTGGACTATTGAAAATCAAATATTGATACCCTACCGTCGCTCCTCTGTTTGATCTTGTTTTTTTTAATAAATATCGAGCACAATAGCAATCACATAAAATCAGTTGCATCACGGCTCAAATATTTCATTCCTCTTCGTATCGCTTGTCACTCAGTTATTGAAAACAGTCAAACTATCGAAACTTCATAATGATAGAATGCAGAGGCACATCTTTGTCCATCCAAATATGCGTATAAATGCAATGATTTATCGAGACGATAAGTGTCGTCTATTTGTTTCGACAATCTTACTCGACAAGTTTCAATCTACAAAGGTTTAAAAAATCGTCCATCAAGACTTAACCACGCATGTTGTTGGCCCTAAAAGGGTATGTGTTGTTGTGACATTTGTTTGAATTCCTATTTCTTTTACTAGAAAAAGTATTTTGTAGTTTTAGGTAGATTTCATATAAAAATCTACCTATTGCAATGGGCTTCATCTCGGAATTTCGGAAAAATTTTGATGCCAAACGACTATATATGATAAGCGGAGACAAAAAAACAAAAAAAAAAAAAAATTTATATATATATATATATATATATATATATATATATATATATATATATATATATATATATATATATATATAAACGATATGAGATATAACGAAAACGACCGGCACTCTCACGGTCGCATTTGTTGAGGTAGATCAAAAAAATTTTCTGTACTTGTGTGTTCTATTAATATCTTGGACAAGTTCGTGAATCAGCAAAATCCGACACGTGGTTAAGAAACTAGAGGCTTTTTTCTGAAAAAAATTGATTTTTTAAAACCGTTATAACGGCCGTTTGGATACTAATATTTCAAAAAATTTAACAAATTTAGAATCTTTGGAATCTTTTTTATCAATTTGTTTTAAAACTAGACCTCTGCAGTTAGAGGTTCCTGAGTGAGCGGCTCCAACAAAAAAGTTTGCAAAAAAAAATTTTTTTTTGAAACAACCGGCACTCTCACGGTCGCATTTATAAGGCCAGATCCAAAAACTTTTTTTAAAAATGTGCGTTTTATTAATATCTTGGACAAGTTCGTAGATCAGCCCCATCCAACACATGGTTAAGAAACTAGAGGCTTTATACTAGAAAAAACTCTGTTTTTTAGATCCGTTATAACGGCCGTTTGGATTCTAATATTTTTAAAAATTTCATAAGTTTAGAATCTTTGAAACCTTTTTAATCAGTTTCTTTGAAAAAAAGACCTCTGCAGTTGGAGGTTTCTGAGTGAACGGCTCCAACAAAAAAGCTTGTAAAACACAAAATGCGTTTGAATCAACCGGCGCTCTCACGGTTGCATTTGTGGAGCCAGATCAAAAAACCTTCCGAAAACATGTGTGTTTTATTAATATCTTGGACAAGTTCGTACATCAGAAAAATCTGACACATGGTTAAGGAACTATAGGCTTTATACTAAAAAAAAAAGTGTTTTTTTTAATCCGTTATAACGGCCGTTTGAATACTAATATTTTTAAAATCCTCATAAATTTAGAATCTGTGGAAACATTGTAATCCGTTTCTTATAAATATAAACCTCTGCAGTTAGAGGTTTTTGACTTGTAGGCTTCAACAAAAAAGTTTGCAACAATCCCCAACTACAATTTCCAAAAACCTTATAACAGTCAATGTCAACCTTATAACAGTCAAAAAATAAAAGATTTGAATGGAAGAAATTAATTTTTTTTTCTTAGAATTAAACTATTTTGATATTTTGCAGTAATTGCACGACATATGATATAGAGTAGGTTTGTGTCATAAATTATCACACACATATTCTGTGGTAGATTTGATATTTGTTTGTTGCAAAATTGGATAGATATAATTTTGCTTGTAGGTAGTTAATTTTCTTTTTAAAATTTGTTTGATATCTGTTTGAAATTAGTTTGTTTTGTTTAATCTAATCTGATACATCAGATTCTACTGGCACACAAAACTGTCTGATCTCGAAATCTACCTATTTCTAGCGGATATACGTGCCGCTTGGACTTTTTTTCCTTAAACAAACAGTTAAAAACCAAATGTAACAATTCTAAAAAATATAATATACAAAAATACAAGTTGAATAAAACGTTAAACAATTTAAAGGCTCCATTCCGTCTCGTCTACTTAATTTTTCATTTTTTCCTATGGTGCTATAAACTATAAGTTGTAATATGTTTCTAGCAGAAAATCTGCTTTTCTTATATTAAGAATCAGAAAGAATATTGATTTTTGAATATTAATGCTGAATTATTTTTTCGAGAGAAAATTTCAAATATAATATATGCATAAACATATATATATATATACAATCCATATATACATATATGTATATATATATATATATATATATATATATATATATATATATATATATATATATATATATATATATATATATATATATATATATATATATATATATATATATATATATATATATATATATATATATATATATATATATATATATATATATATATATATATATATATATATATATATATATATATATATATATATATATATATATATATAGATATATATGTATATATATATATATATATATATATATATATATATATATATATATATATATATATATATATATATATGTATATGTATATATATATATATATATATATATATATATATATATATATATATATATATATATATATACATATACATATAAACTCAGTACAGATTATTGCTTACTAAAGTGTTAAGAACATCTAAGAACATATTTCCCGGAAATCTGGATACTGGCGACTATGAAGTGGAACGCGTGGAAAACTTCAAATACCTCGGGTCTGTAATAATATCGTCAAATGACATGCAGGCAGCTATCAAAGCCCGTGTCTCTGCCGCATACAGAGTTTTCTACGCATAATCAAAACTTCTGCGATCAAAACATCTTTCGCGGTCGTGTAAACTCGCACTTTACAAAGCATTGATCCGACCTGTGCTTACATTTGGAAGTGAAAGCTGGACACTGACTTCTTCCGATTGTAGAATTTTAACAACATTCGAGAGGAAGGTCATACGAACAATTTATGGTCCATGTAAAGTTGCTGAAAATCAGTATAGAATCCGAATGAATCATGAAATTAGACAGCTTCTTGGAGGCTGCGATGTAATCTGATTCATTAAATCTAACCGGATTAGATGGTTTGGTCATGTAGAAAGGGCTCCATTAGATAGAATGATAAAAAAGCGTCCCTACAACAACCAGCTGGTGTTCGTCGAAGAGGAAGACCTAGACAACGCTGGCGTAGGGTGCCCCTCAATTTTTTGTTATTTTGTGATGTGAGTGCATTTTGACGAGCGATTGTAGAAAGACTACTCAATCGATTTTCATAACTGATATGTCGCTGAATAGGTATTAGAACAAAGTTTTTAAAAATGTACACTTAGTTTTTTGAAATAATTTTTAACGGCGTAACATAAGAAAAGTTTTTCCAATTTATCAACTATATTAGTTGACTATCGGTTAATCGGTTAAGCGTGTTGATGTTTTGCTTAAAAACACTTTGACCTAGATGGGAGTCGAACCCGGGTCCTCCGAGTTCTACATCTACCGCACTACCAAAAGCCGCTCAAATACACACACATATATATATATATATATATACACAAAAACACAAATGCGTTACCGTTGTTTTTGATTTTAAGTATCAATAATCATAAATAATCATGCAGCAAAAATAATTATAATCCTATTAATTTCATGCATACAAAACAACAACAATCAAATTTGTAATCAAAAATAAATCTAACATAATATAAAGTAAAATTTCAAACAACAATTTTGCTTAACAAAACAAATAAAACCAACACCATTCGTAAATTTGCTTTAATTTGATATGTGATGTGATGGGCGCTTCTAACAACATCAAATAAAAATCAATTCACATATGATATAAAATTAAATAAATTACGTAAGTTGAACACTAAAAATTAATTAATTTAATAAACAATAACAATAAGTAAGAACGACTAAATCGAAATAAATCTAACAAAATGATTTGTTTTAATTTCATTTGATTCAATTTAGTTTTTCTATACGACACATATGGTTGAATGGTGATAAAATTAATAAATATAAATTGTGTCAATTTTTGTTTCAAGTTTTGAGAAACGTGATGATTTTGTATTTTGTTTTTGAATGAGATTACATGCGTTCCTTTGGAACAAAATAGCTGCTCAAATAGAACCAATAGAAAGATGAAAATTTAAAAAGTTTTCAAATACTGTCAAACAATTTTATTATTATCAATAATTTTTATTTTGGGCTGATATTTAGGTCTGACTGGTGACTGGCTCATTTTATTATTAAAATACCAAAACAAGTTTATAACCGATCTAAATAAAATCAAAAAATAAACTGCTTTTCAACTACACAATTTGTTCGAGGTAGAGTGGATCAAAGCAAATTTGAGTTAGTTTAAGCTTCAATGGAACGCCTAACAGAACCTTTACTATTAAAATTAATGTACTGCATTTAATTGATTTCTTTAGGGACAAGCCAATTGGGCCTTATAGACCCTGGTTCTAAAGTCCCACAATTATCAAGTGGCGTTGTAGAGTTGAAGATTAAATGCTGAGAGAAATTAAAAAGTCAATAGTTATCTCCGGATCATTGGAATTATCATCAAACATAACTTCATAAGCATATCATACAGGCAACCATCCTCGACGAGTTTAAAATTTAAATTCTTATTATAAACGAGATTTTGATTTGAATGATACGATTTCGGTATTGTGTGTGTTTGTTAATTCATAATATCCAGCTATATTTTAATTGGGATTGCACCCAGTTTTAAAAACGGCACTTATTCCATTTCTGTTTGAAAAGTTTTCTCTTGATTATATGAACAAACTTATAATTTTCGAATTAATTTTGCACAGAAAATTAATTTACGACCTAAAGGTGGAGTCAAGCGTAGAAGTAAATATAAAATGTAAACAATAATTTTTGTTTCAACTTTAACCTCCACTCCTTATCGGTCGTTATATCAATTTCTGTTATAAATTATACTGAAATTCTAATTCAATTTTAGGGAACTTTGAAATCATATCAGAAATTTCATGTTTTTCGAAAGTTCATATTTTATACGATTAGAATCAAGGTATTATAAAGAGAAACAAAAAGTAAAATCCTTATATTTCTAGAATGATTGTGAATATTAAACGATGATGATCGATTTATAGGAAACATAATTATAAAACTAAAATTTGAATCATAATTTGTTTGAACTCAATTTTGAAATTGTTAAAATAAATTTAGACCATTCCTTGACAATCAGGATACAAGTTTAAATAAAAAGGCCGGTTTCAGAGCATTTCACGTAAAATAATATTCAATATATATTATATATATATATATATATATATATATATATATATATATATATATATATATATATATATATATATATATATATATATATTATATATATATATATATATATATATATATATATATATATATATATATATATATATATATTTTTTTTTTTTTTAAACGAGAAAAAGTATATACGTATAAATACGAACAATCAAAATACACAGCATGATATTAACAAGCTTCTGCAGGAAATACATTCTAATTTCTTTGAAAGAACTGAGTGAGCACAAATGTATAACAGCAAGATTTCTTGGGAAAAAATTTCAACCCCATTTTTACTTTGTTTTAAAAATATTATTTGATTCTGCAAAGATGGGTGTATCCTTGACACCAGGCAAATACACTTCAATTTAATTTTGATTACGATATAAAAAAAAATATGTATCCGATGACGCAATTTTTTTCTTAAAAGCTAGATTGAAAATAGAAATGGTTTGAAAAAGTTTTAACTTTTAATAAAATAATAATGCTAACGCCTTCTTTCATGTACTTATTTCATTCTGGTAACACTGGCTATATCTGTAATCCAAAACAATTGAAGTACACACAAGCAGTACAAACATAAGTACAATATATCACTTTGCTGCAAACTTAACCGAATTATTTCCTTCATTAAAAGATGAAATAAATAATTTATTACTCAAACATGCAGCCATTTCAATCAAACATATTCCATAACTACAACACATTAAATTTCATTAATTGCTCTACATTTTATTGATTTATAATTCTTAAGATTATGGTAATACATATACGTAAATGTAACAATGGGGGCGATGGTCACATATAATAAAATATCTTTACACAAACATTAATCAAATAACATTCATGTCATTTTGTGAAATTAGGTTTTCGACAACGTTACAATATAATCGATTTATAAAATATGACAGCTAACAGAAAATCGTCCACAATTCATAAATTTCTCCATCGTTATTTGACTCTAATTTACCTACAAACGAATTTGTTGGTAATTAATATTAATATAAAAAAAATCAAAACAAATAAAATCAAAGTCAATTAAAAGTGAAAAATTTAATTAATTTTATATTTTTATTCTATGTAGTTCAAGGTGTTTAGATTTTGGTCAAATGGCAAATATTATTTGCTAGCTTAGGTTTTTCTGTTTATGTGAATTTTAATTATTTATGCAATCAATAATAATGTTGATATTATAATCAAACGTTTAAAGTAGTTCAATATATTTTGATTTATTTTAAATAATTTGTAAAACAATAATATATCAAACACGAATAATAGGAATTAAGTAGTTGGCCTTTATGTTTTATGGCAACAATTTTATTTGATTTTAAACGCTAAAAGATGTTCATATAACTATATGTTTGGATTTATCTAAATATTCACCAAATTTCAACGAAACAGCCAAAGTTATGATGGAAGATATGGATTTAGCTAATTATTTGGGATAAACTATGGGACAGTAAACAGTACTCAGATTGCTAAACGTTGCACGAGCTTAGAGTTTCGGTAAAACTATAAGCAAACAATATTATTTTCAAATTGAAATATTATTATTTTCAATAAAATTCACCAACATAACGTTCAAGACTTGCAAAAGTGAATGAATGAATAAATACTATCAATTATTGTACTGGGAAGTAGTACAGTATTAGTCTCAGTTCGAAAATAAAGAACAGTTCTTTCTCTCTCTCTCTCTCTCTCTCTCTCTCTCTCTCTCTCTCTCTCTCTCTCTCTCTCTCTCTCTCTCTCTCTCTCTCTCTCTCTCTCTCTCTCTCTCTCTCTCCTCTCTCTCTCTCTCTCTCTCTCTCTCTCTCTCTCTCTCTCTCTCTCTCTCTCTCTCTCTCTCTCTCTCTCTCTCTCTCTCTCTCTCTCTCTCTCTCTCTCTCTCTCTCTCTCTGCCTCTCTCTCTCTCTCCCTCTTTCTCTCTCTTTCTCTTTTGTTCACTTTCTCTTTCTCTCTTCCTTGCTCTTTCTCCTTATTCTTAATTTTTTAGTAAAGCTCGAATTGTAGGAAAAATAGCACGTTTGGCGTCCACCATAAACGCAATCTTTGCTCTCATATTCGAATAAATACATTTCAACACAACCGGACATCGGAGCTTATAGTCATATAATTTTTACAGTTACAACAATAGCAACAAATTGTCATTTGCTATATTCTCATAGTCTATGCATTTGTATCGCCGAAGTTAAACGTGTTGTTAGGGTTAACATGATACAGAAAAGATACTAGCATTGAAACAGGTTCGCGAAGATTTTAGGATTCCGTTTTTATAACGAAACCTATTGGTGAGAGTAAAATGAGTTTTTCACATTATATCCATTATCTCCTAAACTATAAATGCTATGGACCTGAAATTTGAGGTGTGTATAAAACTAACCTGTCCACATAAGATGACAGATACAAATAAAACAAAAGTTGTTTTCGTTTGGGGTTTACAGGGTGACGATGTGAGGCCTTTGAGAAGATACATTTTTTTATAGATTCAAGTAGGGTATCGTATAAAAGGGCTTCATTTCAGTATTCCTTAAAATTTACTTTGGAATTTTAGACCTCACCATTTTTTGTATAATTTTGAATAATGACGTTTTCTTCGTGTTTTCTTACCTCGATTAGCTCCGAACCTAACTGATCGAGAATCTTCAAATGTATTTGGAACGACAGAAAAATTAGTAAGTTTTTAATAAAAAATGTATAAAAGTGTCATATACTCATAATTAAACTTATTAAAGGGGTGGAAATGAGAAGGGGTAAAAACACTATTTAAAACGTGGTCAAGTGGGGTGTCATTTGAAAGATCTAATTTAGAAATCATTGCAATTTTTTTTAGAATTTTGCGGTGCACAGTTTTTGTGTTACTGATCGACAGAAAAATTTGTAAAAATTCACAGAGTTAGGAAGTTTGGTAAATTTCTAATGAAAATTATAGCGAAGTCTCAAATAATTATATTTCTGTGTGTTCAGGGGATGGGGGTAGAGAGGACAAGAGAAAAAAAAAACCTTTTTTGGCCCAAGCGAGTGGAGTGTCATTTGAAAGAGCACCTAATTTAGAAATCATTGCAATTTTTTTAGAATTTTGCGGTGCATAGTTTTTGAGTTATTGTCAAAAAAGTGCAACTTTCAGACCATTCCGCCCGCTACGTTTCGACGATGATTGACAGAAAGTTTTGAAAAAATTCACAGGGACAGGAAGATTGGTAAATTTTGAATGAAAATCATAGCGAAGTCTCAAATAATTATATTTCTGTGTGTTTAGGGGATGAGTGTGGGGAGAGTAAAAAAAACTATTTACTGACCCAAATAAGTGGGGTGTCATATGAAGGAGCACTTATTTTAAGAAACATTACAATTTTTTTTAGAATTTTGCAATGCACAGTTTTTGTGCTATTGTAAAAAAAAAAATTTTAGTATGTAGCCTTTCCACCCCCTAAATTGCAACAATTGATTGACCGATAAAAAAAATCAAATTTAAACCATTTACAAGCTGGTGTAATTGAATCTTTCTTGAGTTACCATAAACAGCTATGGATAAGATTTAACCTGAGGCAACATTTTTGGTGTGATTTTTGATCAATGTATATATGTATGTGATTGTAATTTACTATTGACATTTACGATTAAACATTTATTTTGTTATGCGTCTATGGTCTGGCAATATACAAACATTACAACACAACTTTTTGTCAATTATTTTTGATATTGTGTTCTTTTACAGTTTTACATTCACGGAACCCTTGGCGAACGAATTTTATTCGCACTTGTCTGAATTTTTTTTCTGAATATTTTCAATATTCAGACAATAAAAAATAAAAAAAGTCCAAGCGGCACGTATATCCGCTAGAAATAGGTAGATTTCGAGATCAGACAGTTTTGTGTGCCAGTAGAATCTGATGTATCAGATTAGTTTAAACAAAACAAACTAATTTCAAACAGATATCAAACAAATTTTAAAAAGAAAATTAACTACCTACAAGCAAAATTATATCTATCCAATTTTGCAACAAACAAATATCAAATCTACCACAGAATATGTGTGTGATAATTTATGACACAAACCTACTCTATATCATATGTCGTGCAATTACTGCAAAATATCAAAATAGTTTAATTCTAAGAAAAAAAAATTAATTTCTTCCATTCAAATCTTTTATTTTTTGACTGTTATAAGGTTGACATTGACTGTTATAAGGTTTTTGGAAATTGTAGTTGGGGATTGTTGCAAACTTTTTTGTTGAAGCCTACAAGTCAAAAACCTCTAACTGCAGAGGTTTATATTTATAAGAAACGGATTACAATGTTTCCACAGATTCTAAATTTATGAGGATTTTAAAAATATTAGTATTCAAACGGCCGTTATAACGGATTAAAAAAAACACTTTTTTTTTTAGTATAAAGCCTATAGTTCCTTAACCATGTGTCAGATTTTTCTGATGTACGAACTTGTCCAAGATATTAATAAAACACACATGTTTTCGGAAGGTTTTTTGATCTGGCTCCACAAATGCAACCGTGAGAGCGCCGGTTGATTCAAACGCATTTTGTGTTTTACAAGCTTTTTTGTTGGAGCCGTTCACTCAGAAACCTCCAACTGCAGAGGTCTTTTTTTTCAAAGAAACTGATTAAAAAGGTTTCAAAGATTCTAAACTTATGAAATTTTTAAAAATATTAGAATCCAAACGGCCGTTATAACGGATCTAAAAAACAGAGTTTTTTTCTAGTATAAAGCCTCTAGTTTCTTAACCATGTGTTGGATGGGGCTGATCTACGAACTTGTCCAAGATATTCAAGATATTAATAAAACGCACATTTTTAAAAAAAGTTTTTGGATCTGGCCTTATAAATGCGACCGTGAGAGTGCCGGTTGTTTCAAAAAAAAATTTTTTTTTGCAAACTTTTTTGTTGGAGCCGCTCACTCAGGCGCTCACTGCAGTTAGAGGTGCAGAGGTCTAGTTTTAAAACAAATTGATAAAAAAGATTCCAAAGATTCTAAATTTGTTAAATTTTTTGAAATATTAGTATCCAAACGGCCGTTATAACGGTTTTAAAAAATCAATTTTTTTCAGAAAAAAGCCTCTAGTTTCTTAACCACGTGTCGGATTTTGCTGATTCACGAACTTGTCCAAGATATTAATAGAACACACAAGTACAGAAAATTTTTTTGATCTACCTCAACAAATGCGACCGTGAGAGTGCCGGTCGTTTTCGTTATATCTCATATCGTTTATATATATATATATATATATATATATATATATATATATATATATATATATATATATATATATATATATATATATATATAAATTTTTTTTTTTTTGTTTTTTTGTCTCCGCTTATCATATATAGTCGTTTGGCATCAAGATTTTTCCGAAATTCCGAGATGAAGCCCATTGCAATAGGTAGATTTTTATATGAAATCTACCTAATAAAATAAAATTGTCCAACCTGAAAGCCTACCTTTTGTCAACATTATTTTTTTATCAAATAGTTTATTGTCATCAACATGCAGTATTATACGAACAATTAATTTTTTGATAAATATTTATTTATTTTATTTACAAAAAATGGTAACGATAAGATAGACGAAATAGAGAAGTTTATTGAAATGTATACAAATATAATAGTATGTAAAATATGATAGATTTATATATACAAAAATAATTAATGCTATTAGCGTCAAATTGAAAAAAATACATTTAACTTTTTTCTCATCTCATTGTTTATACGATAAATAATGTTTGTTGTTCTTACCTATTTTAGCAACACTTGCTGCCAAAATCCAACAGCTTATAATAAATGGTGTTTCTACTCGAGAAAAATCAACAGATGATACAACATAACGTTGTGTGGCATTACTATGTCCAGAATTTTCAACAGTCTTTGGTAATGTATCATGAATAAATAAACCAGAATCAACACTTTTACCTGACATTGGAATAACATCTTTAAGAGTTGCACTTGTAACTTTTGCATCAAAAACTATATTTTTACTAGATGATACTGCTAACTGTAATGAATCAAAAATAATTTATTGTAAGATTTTAGTAAAGTAAACAAAGAAATGGTAAATCTGTTTAGTGTTCTATATAAACAGAATGAAATAATTTAAAGTATGTTATTTATAGATTAACACTTATTATATACAGTAAATAGTATCGAACCGTGTTAATTAGAAATATAAATAAAAATTGTTATCGTTCCCACGGTATATGTAATTGATTTCAATTATTTAACTGTTCGCACCATTTTTGTTATTTTATAATATTATGTACATATTTGATTTGATTTGACTCAAAATGAAACGACTGTATCGTCTCTGCCATCAGTTTTTATTCATCCGGTTGGATTTTATCTATGGTGCATAGTGATTGTATGTCGTCTTGCGCTTGGACTATGGATAAAACGGTTGATAGCACCATTTAAATTATTATTACTTAAATAACAAATAATTTGAAGATAACTCTCGAATGTTAAGTTGAAGCTATAGTTACAATTGAAATATTTATATTCATTTCTGTATATAATTATGCAAATATTTTTTTGCTACGAACCATTACACTTGTTACGTTACTATACACAATAGAATTCAATGAAATACATAGTATATAAAATATATATAATTAGTGAAAGTTTCTTTGAAAGTCAATTGTTTAATGTTTATATCTTAAATTTAAGGATTTAGTGCATTTGTTGTTTTTAGGTAGAAAACGAAAATAAGATTAGATTTTAGAACTAAGGTAAACCACCAAACTTTTTTCTATTTTAATTAATTTGTTCGGTTTGTTTATCTTCGTATATTTTGTTTTCTTCTATGAAACTTATTAAATGTTTACTCAAAACACAAATATATTATAAATATGTACGTATAAATTTTTGACTTAAACCAATTATGTTTGATATAAATTTTATTTCTTTTCTTTTGAAAAAATTTCAAATCTTTTTAATTTGTTTTTGTTTTTGCTCATTCTTGACATTTGCTAGTAACATTAGTCTGGAATTAATCGATAACAATCGAACCGTTTTTTTAAAAGTGGTATAAGTCCATCTTTTCATATATTGAGATATTTAAGAATTTGCGTTTGCATCAATATAAAAACAAATGCAAATGTTACTAAGATTTTGTGATATTTTTCACACTTTAAACCTATTTAATTTTACTAGGAGGACCCGGCGTGCTTCGCTACGCTTATAAAAAAAGTTTTTGACATTTGTGTGTTTGGTATGATAGTTTGAGATCGTAAATTTGATTGTTAGAATTTTTAATACTAGGAGGGTCCGGCGTGCTTCGCTACGCTTATAAATTAAGTTTTTGCGTAGACATTTTGTTGACGTAGAAGCATTGATTTTAAAAAGTGGTAATGAGAAATGCTACCATATAATTTTTAATTTTTCTTTTAAATATATGAATGAAAAATAATCAGAACTCTAGCTGATCAGTTCGGATATATGAAAAATTAGCGATCAAATAAATTTTCAAGTAAGCTTATTTGATCTCTAACTTATTTGATCGCTAATTTTTCATATATCCGAACTGGTCAGCTAGAGTTCTGATTATTTTTCATTCATATATTTAAAAGAAAAATTAAAAATTATATGCTAGCATTTCTCATTACCACTTTTTGAAATCATTGCTTCTACGTCAACAAAATGTCTACGCAAAAACTTAATTTATAAGCGTAGCGAAGCACGCCGGACCCTCCTAGTATTAAAAATTCTAAAAATCAAATTTACGATCTCAAACTATCATACCAAACACACACATTACAATATTGTCGCTGAAAAAAATACAACAATCAATAATCAATTTTTTATCCTCTTTCATTCACAAACAATATATATTAAAAATTCTAACAATCAAATTTACGATCTCAAACTATCATACCAAACACACACATTACAAAATTGTCGCTGGAAAAAAAATACAACAATCAATAATCAATTTTTTATCCTCTTTCATTCACAAACAATATGTATTAAAAATTCTAACAATCAAATTTACGATCTCAAGTTATCATACCAAACACACACATTACAAAATTGTCACTGGAAAAAAAATACAACAATCAATAATCAATTTTTTATCCTCTTTCATTCACAAACAATATACATATATTAAAAATTCTAACAATCAATTTTACGATCTCAAACTATCATACCAAACACACACATTACAAAATTGTCGCTGAAAAAAAAATACAACAATCAATAATCAATTTTTTATCCTCTTTCATTCACAAACAATATATATTAATAATTCTAACAATCAAATTTACGATCTCAAACTATCATACAAAACACACACATTACAAAATTGTCGCTGAAAAATAAATACCACAATCAATAATCAATTTTCTATCCTCTTTCATTCACAAACAACATATATCTAACTAAATATTCAACGTATTAATATATAAGATAAAACAACAAAGAAAAAAACCGTCCATACTCTCCTAGATCAATGCATAAACTGAAAAGAAAATATAAAATACTATAAACAAAGAAAAGATTTGGACGATTCCATTTGATCCATTTGATTTGATTTGAGGGGAGGCAGTTGTATTCAAAAATACATTATAATTCGTCTATAACTTTTTTATTTATGATCCGAAAAGTCCCAAAACTCTCTCAGATAGGTTACACTAATATCAGTTAGCAGTGAAAATTTGGTATGAGTGAAAATTCGAATAAAAAAGCCTTAGGCTGTACAAAGTACAAAGTTAGCGTATTAATTTATAAGATTATGCAATAATAGTTATTTAAAATTAAGAAGAAAATAATTGATTTTTTGGCTCCAAAGGACTTATACCACTTTCAATAATAACATGTTCTAAAAAATAAGAACAAGAGGTAGTATAAGTCCCATGTAAATGGGTCATTCTTTTACCGACACATTTTTGATTTGGCTGAAATTTTTTATGCATTTTATATCGCAAAAAAATATATGGGTGTTCGAGGATTTTTTTTTTTGGAAAATATAGCGGTTCTAAATTTCTTGATGAGTTATTTTCAAAAACTTATAACTTCGGTTCTATTAAAGATAGAAACTTCTGTTTTGTTTTATTTTAAAGTTAAAAGATGGTGGTTTAAAAAAATAATAAAATTAAAAAAAGTTATTCTATTGATATTGACAACTAAAATGTGGAAATCGATCTTTAGCCATTTCTCCACCCACGCTCCACCCCAAATCGTTCTCTATTGAAGGTATGATTATATATGTAAAAAGAGGCCATCATTATCTTTCTAAAACTACCACTAACTCAATTTTTTCAAAAAGCCGACTTATACCACTTTAAAAAAAATCCCAGCGGCAGGTATATCCGCTCGAAATAGGTAGATTTCGGGGTCAGACGGTTTTGTGTCCAAATAAAATTAGATAAGTCAGATTAGTTTAAATAAAAAATATAAGTAGAAACAAAATAATTCAAAAAAATTATCGAACCAAATTAAATACATTATCCGAACCAACTCCATCAATACAATTTCGGAACAGTTTTATTTAAGTTGGTTTAAACTACTTTTAATAACATATTAAATCCACCAAAGATCAAATGAACTACGTCACAACTACAATTATACCATCACACATAATTTATAATCAAACATTATCAAACAATTTTATTTCAAAATCATCTTTTGCTGTTGTGTTTTTTTCTTCTTATTTAATATTTTTTCAAACGGTTACTTAGTAAAAAAAAATAAAAACAAAAGAGATTTTGATAATTTTTCTATGGTATTAAATGGCTTGATATTTTTTTTGCAAGAGGTTCATTATAACGCTTATAAAAATGGAACCTTTTGGGTTAGAAAGCTGAAATTTTTTGAGGCTATAGTTTAAAAGTATGTTTAAAAGTTAAGATGAATTTAAATAACATAAACTGAAACATGATGAAAGCATTGCCTTTCGCGTTTATTTTCATTTCAACAGCCCTAGTGTCTCAGTTCTCAACCGTTAGATTTGAACTACATTTTTTGAAAATTTTAGAAAGTTTTATATTTTATGTACGTGAGAAAAAGTTTTCAAATATGAGCTTGGCCATTTCAGCTAGATCAAGGACAGCAAAGTTTAGTAAATTTTTAAAACAGCTGATTTTTGAA
Source organism: Diogma glabrata (assembly GCA_963693315.1). NCBI lineage: Eukaryota > Metazoa > Arthropoda > Insecta > Diptera > Cylindrotomidae > Diogma > Diogma glabrata. The sequence continues at coordinate 268,325,458 of OY856186.1, forward strand.
GAACCTGAAACGCCAAGGTTGTCATCTGGATAAAAATGATAAAAAAAAGTTCAAATATTCAATATTTTTAAATTTTATTAAAATATTATTATTCAAACGGAAGTTATAGCTCCCTAGATTATTCAACTTTTTGGGCTCTAGCCGCTTAACCGGTACCCGGATATGGCCAGCTCACGAACTTGTCCAAGACATTATTTGCCGAAACATACACAGAAAATTCTTTTGTTGTAGGTCGAAAAATGCGACCGTGAGAGTGCCGCTAAATTCCGTTATACCTCATATCGTTATATATATATATATATATATATATATATATATATATATATATATATATATATATATATATATATATATATATATATATATATATATATATATATAAATATATATATATATATATATATATATATATATATATATATATATATATATATATATATATATATATATATATATATATATATATATATATATATATATATATATATATATATATATATATATATATATATATATATTTGTGTTGTTTTTTTTTTTTTTTGATATTTTTATTATTTTGGGTCATATATTCGGTCATTATAAAACGTTAATCAATATTTGTTAATTTCCCGACATGTTTCCATCAATAAATGATCTTTCTCGAGGGATTCTAAAAAATTTTTATTATTATTATCAACAATGTTACAAAACTTATTCTTCTCACTTATATCCAAAATTTTATACTTACAATTTTACATTAAATTAAATAATTTAACACATATCTCAAAAAATATCATGCACAGTATGAAAGTTAAAATTAACATTAAACAAAGTAAAAACATCAGAAAATTAAAAAAATTGAACTAAATTAAACAATTAAAAATTACAAATTTTAAAAACATTCTGTTACTTGGTAACAATGTGTAGTGCAAGTATTGTTTTTGTTTTATGGAGAAAAATTGACTTTTAGTTAATTTTTAATCACAATATATGTTTTGTTGACTCTCAAAAAATAAAGCTGGGCAATTTTAGTCCAGAGAGATTACTTGATATTCGATATAGTATATTTTATCACAGCAAATATTATAATATTTTTAACACAAAAATATATAATTAACACTGTTTGCCGTTGGCACTTGGCGTAAGTTTTCAAATAACATAATGTCAATCTCTTGTTACTTTACGCAAATAACTTATTTAATAAGTTTAATAAAAAATTAAAGAAAACAAAGCTTTTTTTAATTTTACTGTTACTCTATATATATTTCAGCTTGTTAGGCCATCTTCTGAACTCCAGAAGATGGCCTAACAAGCCGAAATATATATAGAGTAACAGTAAAATTAAAAAAAGCTTTGTTTTCTTTAATTTTTTATTAAACTTATTAAATAAGTTATTTGCGTAAAGTAACAAGAGATTGACATTATGTTACAAAAATATATATTATGTGTACTTCAATTACCAAATAAGATTATAGCTTAGATCAGAATATAGTGTGGCTACAGTACTGCGATCAAAAAATCGTTTGTACGTCTTCAACTAACTACTCCTTGGTGAACTGTACCTCCTCGTTACCTGGTTAGACCAGTTCTTATGTGATGGAATGGAGGAACAGTAAAAAGAAAAGCAGCTAGAGCGAGTCTTAAGAAAAAATATGACAAAGTTACATCAACACCTCTGGAGTTATATAACTGGGCAGCAGCTCCAGGCAATTTTCAAGATAACATGCATTTTTTCTATGTAACGGAGGCAGGTTACATTGCAAAACGAAATCAACTAGCTGATAGATACGCCAATTTAAAATCCATTCCTGGAACAAGAGGATATCACTCATACATTCCTACAAATGATGGATCAATCTTCGCTAGACGTTATTTTAACTCTACGGAATGTAGTAATGTAAAATTAAATAAATGATAAAAAATGTGTAAAATATTTATTTTGAGTTAAAATTAAAATTTATTATAAAAACATATATGTAAATCCAAAACAAACTGTTCATTTTTAACTCCACTTTTTTTCATGATGAAAAATTTTAAGGCGTTTTGCTATAAAACTAATAAAAAAAACAAAAAATTTTCCCCTCCTGAATTTTTTATAAAATGTTAGTAACATATGTACCTTTCACATATTAAAAAATAAAAATTTAAAAAATACGCATTTCTAGAAAATTGAATTTGAATTTTTTACCGTTATTTTGCACAGAAACTAATCCAGATTTGACCATTATATGTAGGAACGCTGCTTGTACATCCAACAAAAGAATTATACTTCTATCATTTCCCCACAGTCAACATCGTCCAATAATATTTGAATATGGTTTAATGATCCCAATTACACCATCTATAGAAAAACCCAGATGGAATTTTGGATTAGCAAATTGGGAACAGTATTCTAAAGATTTTGAAAATATTGTACAATTTATTCCATGCAATCATTATGATTATCAGCGGTTTGTTGGTGCTATCAATAGTTCTGCCAAAAAGAATATTCCAAGAGGTTTTAGAAAACAGTATGTTCCAGGTTGGAATAAAACATGTAACAAACTGTATAAACAATACAATAGAACTAACGATTCGCATGTAGCCACTGAACTTCTTGATGAACTTGATTTACATAGACGTAAAACTTGGCGTGATGCAATAGGTAGGACGAGTTTCAAGAAGTCTAGTCGTAAGGCATGGAATTTACTTCGTAAACTAGGTAATGAAGCTTCATCTCCAACTTAATCATCAAATAGTAATATTACTGCAAATAATTTTGCTTCTCGTTTGGTTAATGTTACTAAAGTGCAAGTTCCATCTGATAAATACAAAGAAGTACGAAGAAATCTTAAAATTGAAAAACGACGATTAACTGCAGATCCTTTTCTTTCCTCCACTTTTATATTATTTGAGCTTGAGGAAGCAATTAAATGCATTAAACTGGGTAAGGCTGCAGGACTAGATGGTATTTATCCAGAATTTATATCACATTTCGGCCCAAGAACTAAGAATTGAATTCTGGAACTCTTTAACAAAATCTTGAATTCAGCTCAACTACCATCTTTATTTAAAAAAGCAAAAGTCTTAGCTGTAGTAAAACCTGGAAAGAATAGGTCTGGGTGGTTATTTTGTAGCGTTATCTCACTAGGTGAGATAAAAAATGAGATAAAATATTTGTCTTTGATCGATTGTATTAGATAAAAGAAATCATTTAAACATAATTTTTTTATCTCACTATTTATCTCACCTAGTGAGATAACGCTACAAAATAACCACTCTGGTGTTTCTCACTTTAGACCTATCTCCTTGTTGAGTACATTGTTTAAACTATTTGAAAGGATGCTTTTACATCGTATTCAACCAATCATAGATGAAAAAATTCCTAAAACCCAAGCTGGTTTTAGGAAAAACAGAAGTTGTAGTGATCAAGTTTTGGTTTTGTCTTGTTTTATTGAAGCTGGGTTTCAGAAGAAATTGAAAACTGGAGTAGCGTTTGTAGATTTGTCTGCTGCGTATGACACTGTTTGGAGACATGGATTACTTTTAAAACTAGCAATAACCTTACGCTGTTCCTGTATGATAAATCTCATCGATTCGATGTTAAGTAACCGGTTTATTCAGGTCTCATTAAATGGAAAAACAAGTAGCAGTCGTCGTCTTAACAATAGTCTCGTTCAAGGAAGCGTTCTTTCTCCAATTTTGTTCAGTTTATATGTAGCTGATTTACCATCAACTAAATCAAAGCTGTTCCAATTTGCCGATGATATTGCTATAGCTATTCAAACAACTACTTTAAAAGAATATGAAATAGTTTTGGAGAGTGATTTATCAATATCGGCCTATTACTTTCGTAACTGGAGACTAACACCTAATCCTTCTAAATCGGAAGTATATGCCTTTCATTTGAACAACAAAGTAGCTCATAAAGAATTAAAAGTCAAGTTTGATGGGATTTCAGTTCGTTTTAATTCTACTCCTCAATACCTAGGAGTCACACTTGACAGAACATTGTCTTTTAAGACGCATTTAGAAAAACTGGCTAAAAAATTATGTTCCAGAGAGAATATCATTAGAAAAATTGCCGGAACTAATTGGGGGGCTGATGTATGTATGTAAGATCTTCAGTTCTTGCACTAGTATATTCTTGCGCTGAATATTGTGCTCCTGTTTGGCTTAACTCTTCTCATACACATAAAATTGATGTCCAACTTAACAATGCTTTGAGAATTATAACTGGAACTTTAAAATCAACACCTTTATCAGGGCTGTCTTAGCCAACATTGAACCTGGGGCATTAAGACGAGAAGCAGCTTGCATTAAAGAATTTGAAAAGTGTCATCTACATCAAAACTCAATTCTTTATGACATTTTGCAAGACTTACCAGAATCTCGTTTGCCATCAAGAAAAGCATCATGGTTATTTGTTCCGAATTTAAGTTCCGAAGTTAAGTTTGATATGAAGGAAAGATGGAAATGTATATGGAACTCTTCACCTGTTCCAAATGCCAGTTTGGTGATCGACCCTACTTGTTGTGTTTCCGGCTTCGATCTTAGTCGTAAAGAGTGGACCAGACTGAATCGTTTCAGAACAACACATGGCCGATGTAATTACCTGATGAACAAGTGGGACTTATACCCCTCACCTTTATGTATGTGTGGAGTTATTCAAACAACGAACCACATAGTGAATGAATGTCCCTTACTCAAATTCAATGGTGGTATAATCAAGTTAAATGAAGTTCCTGTAGAAGGCGTTAATTATTTGAGAAATTTGGTTGTAGACTTATGATTTTGTAAACTTTTTTTTGTTTCTTTATATCATACGATTAAAATAAATAAAAAACATAGCATAGCATATTATAGAACTAAAAGAAACATTAAAAACTAACATAGTTTTTTTTTGTTTAATCACATCAGATAAAAAAAATAGAAGGTTTAAGCACGAAAAAGTAAAAAGTTACGGGATGTTGGATAGTGAACGGAATAATCTCCAGAACCCAAGTCGTAAAATTTTTCTGAAGGTTTCTACAGAACGTTTACTGTATCGTGTTGCTGATCCAGAAAACAGCTCGATCCAAACCTCAACAATAAAAGTTTTTAGCAGTACCGCTTGGTAAAAACCTCAATCATTCTAATGGAAGCTGATGAAATGAAATGATGAAATGAAAACTGAAATGATCTTATGTAAAGCGGCGTTTCAATTACAAACGAAAACGTTTCTAGATAAGGGGTAACATGGTTTTGGGGAGGATAAACACGAGTGAAGTTTCACCGCTAAAATAAACGATAGTATTGGGATTGGGATAAACATGTGTTATGTTAAATTTATATGTGCTAATATATTTAGACATATACAAACGAGTACGACAGACTAAAGCTTAATACAAACATCTTTAATGATTTATATTCAAAAGCTTGCAGTCAAGTATCAATTAAGAGTACTCGAACCTAAAAGTTCAAACCGTATAAATAAAGACAATATAAACCAGTAAATATATACTGTAAAATATTAACTCATACAAAATCCAATTAAAAAATTTAGAAACCTTTAATGAAATAAAAACCAAATCCAATAATAAATTACAAAACTTTAAAGCATCAACTTCCAATTAGCAATTAATTAACAGCAAATTTACACAAAAGACAATTAAAGTTTGTTTTCTTTTACTTATCAAAAACAAAATTCTTGAAAACTTATATGAGTGGCACGTGTCCTATTATATGAAAAAACGGAAAATCAAACAGAAAATCATATTATATTTCAGTAATGAAAAACAACACATATTCTAAAATAAAATTCAAAGATAGATGATTCGTTACGTTTACTATAAACTAGTAACCGCCCAGTGTTCGAAACTCGGCGATTGTAAATAGAAATTGTTAAAAGACGTCCAACAAAATAGCTACAACACATTATTTCAGAGTTTGATTTTTTGATATAATTGATTTTGAATTGTGAAACAATAGTAGTTTAATCAATGAGTGAATAATGAAGTAGTTTATTCTCAAGCAAAAGTTTAAAATTCGAGCGAGGCACGAGCGAGAATTTTAATTTGCGAGAGAATAAAATTCATTATTCACGAATCGATTACAATACTTTATTCTCTGACAAAGATTTTATTATAAAAAAGAATTGTGTATTATAAAAAATAAAAACATTTTCTTCAATTAAAACAATAAATCTTTATTGTTTTAATTGATAAATCAAATTTCTTAATAAAAAAACCCTGATGATAAAAAACGCCCTTCTCATACAATCAACCAAGTTCAACTAAACGAAATAAGAGAATTACTCAAAATTTGATTTTTGAACAAAACTTATCAAAGCAAACGTGATTATAATTTGAAAATAATTTTAATGAAATCAAAATAATTTGACCAATTGGAATCATACCAATTGAATAAAAGTTTCATTAGGCAATAGGTTAAGTTCATTAGGCTATAGGTTAAAAAACAATACAATAATACATACTATTATTATCGAAAAAACATACAAATAAAGCTGATATAATTAAATGGAAGAGAATAAATAACTTTTAGAAAAAAAAAACAAAATAACCAAACAAAAAACACAAAAAACACAACTATCACATTTTTGCCATTTATTCTGGAAAAAATCGTCAAAATTAAAAAAAAAGTATTTTTCGGCACATCTACTACTCAAGACCTTTCCTACGATATGCATATTGCCACACTTTTGATGGAGCAAATATTTTAAAATTGTACCGCAAAAATATTGCTTACGTATTTATATATACATATATAGATATAATATAAAAAATTAAAT
>OY856186.1:268332405-268562587 GCA_963693315.1 Diogma glabrata
GGGCTATTATTTTGAAAACGTACATCGAAAAAAAAACAACTATTTTTAAAAATCTGAAATTTTGATATTTTGTTGGTATTGACGAAAGGAAAAAAGTGATTTCTGCTTTTATTTTTTGTGTACTCTGAATCGGAGTTATGCGCGGTTGAATTTTGAGGCTTTTTCACGTAGCTTTTGGTAATGGTGGCAATGTTTTGTGAATAGGTTCCACAAATTTCATCCGACTTACGTATATTTTTGCAAGTAAAAAGGAAAATAATTGAATAATTGAAATAAGTAAGTTTAAAATTAATAACTTTTCTCTTTTCCGCTAGGCGGCGCGTAAAACCTTGGTTTACTTCAAAGCTCATATCTCAAAAAGTAGGCTTTTTTTTTTTCACAAATTTTAAAGTAAACATATGCAGCTATGAAATTGAGAAATAAAAAGTCAGCAATTCAATATGGATTTTTTCTTACGATTTTTTAAAGTTTGGTATATGAAAAATTCACATGTGTTTTTTTATTAAGTTAATAATCCTGTACTAAATGTGGATCTAATAAATTAAACATTTCATATTTTAACACCTGCAATAAATTTGAACCATTTTCTGTGTATTTCTGATTGAGAAACAGGTTTTTATTCAGAATAAGAATTGGAGATCCTAATGATCGAAGATTTTGTTATAATTTCAACATCACCAACACTAACATTAGAAAAAAACATTAAAAAAATATTTGTCCTATAAACATTATAATTTAATCAATATTATAAATAAATACATTAAAAAATTAATTTATATATTTTTTTTTGCCTTTAAATTGAAATATTTATGATCATCAGAAAAAGAAAACATTTTGGCAATTATTTTATCGGGTGTAGTGTTATCCGGTAAAAAACAGTGACATCCTTGAGTTCTTTGTTTTCTTCCAAGAACATTTCGTAGATGTCGGTGAGGGTCCATAACACCAACCGCTTTGATTTCTTAATTTTTGTCGATCCTTCTAGTATAGTAACAACATCTTTAAGGCCAGGCATTGTTCTACTAATTTCCTCTGATAAGAAGTATGTTTGAATTTGTTTTACTATATTTTGTGACAAACTGTGCACTTGTTTGCTTTGAGGCCAACTGTAAGGACCTACTGTTTCCAACAGATCCATGGCGAATTCTACCAGTCGTCTTGATGCATTAAATTCATCCTGGATACGTTGATTTGACCAAAATTCACGTGGTAGAGTTGTCAACAAAAACACTTGTTTTGATTTACAGCTGGCATCTTTAAACTCTTTTTTAAGGTTCATAAGCCATGATGTATATTCACATTCCTCGTTTGGTGATAACACTTTAACTGAATCTACTTGAAATATTCTTTGACTTATTGCCGATGTGACACTTGCAATTTTTTTATAACTTCCTGTTGTAATATGATTTTGTTTGATAGGAGATTCGGCTAACCTTCCAAGAACATTGTTAATATCTTCTAAAATGTCATTAAGTATTTCAGGAACTGGTGGAGATATAGTATCAACCGAAACTGGTGATGGATCTAAAGATGCTGGAGGTATTTGAATATTTTCGTTCGTTGGAACATTTTCAACATCCTGATTTATAGAAATAATTTCACTATCGATAGATTCCGAACATGATAGCTGCTGTATAGAAAATATTAGTTGCATATGAATTTTTATTCATTTCAATAAAATAATTAAATTTACCTTATTTTTATAGATATAAGTGCGACATGTTTCACATATAAACTGGTCATCACGCAAAGTAAATTTAGGGTCGCAGTTTTTTGAATAACAGCTGGTGTGACCAGTTTCACATTTTTTGATGTTCGCTGATGATTTTTGAGACCGTACAAGTTACAGCACAATTTGAAAGGCATTTCTACTATTATCTTTTCTAAACGTTATGTCTTCTAAATATTTTGGAATATAATTGATTATAAGGCAATCCAATCAATATATATATATATACCCTTGAAATAGTTTTGACATAGGTAGAATCAGGAAAAATTAGGTGGGTACAATTTAATATATTTTGATTGGATGCAAGTATAATTTGGTCAAAAACCGTTTGTGGGCGTCATTAGAAATTTTAAATGTTAAAATTATGAGCCTCTAATGAGATTTTAATTAGTAAAAAGGGGCTGAATAGACATTTTTTAAAATGAATAAACATTTTACTCACCCTTTTAATAATTTAAATTCCTTTATTTTACCACTTAACTTAAATTAATTTTTAATAAGTTTTTAACCATTTAACCGCAGAAAATGGTTCAAATTTATTGCAGGTGTTAAAATATGAAATGTTTAATTTATTAGATCCACATTTAGTACAGGATTAATAACTTAATAAAAAAACACATGTGAATTTTTCATATACCAAACTTTAAAAAATCGTAAGAAAAAATCCATATTGAATTGCTGACTTTTTATTTCTCAATTTCATAGCTGCATATGTTTACTTTAAAATTTGTGAAAAAAAAAAAAGCCTACTTTTTGAGATATGAGCTTTGAAGTAAACCAAGGTTTTACGCGCCGCCTAGCGGAAAAGAGAAAAGTTATTAATTTTAAACTTACTTATTTCAATTATTCAATTATTTTCCTTTTTACTTGCAAAAATATACGTAAGTCGGATGAAATTTGTGGCACCTATTCACAAAACATTGCCACCATTACCAAAAACTACGTGAAAAAGCCTCAAAATTCAACCGCGCATAACTCCGATTCAGAGTATTCAAAAAATAAAAGCAGAAATCACTTTTTTCCTTTTGTCAATGACAACAATATATCAAAATTTCAGATTTTTTAAAAATCAAAAATTTAAAAATCAACAAAAAAATGTACGTTTTCAAAATAATAGCCCAGTACCTTACAAACAAAAAAGAAATTATTAAAATCGGTTAACTCGTTTGTACACAATTTCTCTTAAATCTTTGCTTGTCACAAAATTGCTTAACAAATTTCGAGCCAACCTGTATCAAACTAGTGAAAAAAATAAAAGTAGGAAAAAAACACGTATTAGCTTTTTTATCATACTAACGAAGTTTCAAGAAAATCGGAAATGCTCGGGTTAACATCTTCGGCGTTTTTATTTCCCCTCTATTATAACCTTCACCCAAAAACTACTTGGAAAATCTAACATTTTTCTATTCATTTTCAGGTTTTCCGTTTTTTTTTTATATACAACCGATAAACAAGTCTGGCATTGAATCCACTACTTAACTTAATATGTAGCTTGGGATATCCTGAGATACAATGTTCATTGTTTTTCTTTACGATACATTCAGAACCACCGTAATTCATAACACCGTAACTGTAAATCGCTGAATTGATTTTGCTTAAATTAACATAAAATCTATACTTTATATTCTTCAAACCCAAAAACAGAAACCCAATGTGCAATTTACCTCCTTCCACAATACATTTTGTTTTTTGCTAACATAAAAAGTAAACTATTTCATCGTTAATTTAACATTTAAAATAATCAAAGCTTAATATCAAATTTCAAAAGAAAACACCAGCAACGTAAAATCCAAACAGAAAACGGTTAAAAAATGATAAAATGTAAAAAAAATTAATTTAATTTACAAACTAAAACCGCCAAACATAGTTCAAAACCAATCACACATGTGTGACAATATACTACACATCATTGTTTATGAAGCAAATAACAATAAAAAATTGAATGTAATATCCTTTTATCCGTCATCTTTTAAATGTTTCCCGCTTTTCGTTTTACATAAAAAAATTAGACATTAAAACTAAAAGTGAATATTAATTAAATTTACTTGTAGCTCACACATAGCCTTTTCATTACACTCGCACAGAAGTTTTATTTTTAGATTTTTTTTTGTTCTCGACATTTTTTACAATTGATTAGCTTGAGAAATAGTTATTTATTATACAAGGGAAAAAAGTAGTAGATTTTAGCTCGAGGTTGTGTTGTCTCCCGACGCGAAGCGGAGGGAGACAAAAAACCGAGAGCTAAAATCTACAATTTTTCCCGTGTATAATACACTATTTTTTTCTGTGACTGGACAAATATTAATATAATTATTGAAAAAATAATATTAAACAAATATTACAATATGTATATTCACCACACCATACGAATTTTTCTTGAATAAAAACTTAAAATTAAGTTTCATTTTATTTGTCAAAACCAGTTATTAACATCAAGAAGAAAACGGTATAACTTTTCATTAACATTAAAATAGTCATAAATGTTCATAAATATTCATAATATTTATCATTTATGTGTATATATGTATTTATATATATATTTTTATCTATCCGGGAAAAAAGTACATACTTTTTTCCCGGGGAAAAAAGTATTTTATGAAAAGTAGCATTTTTGCACCTGTCAGCAGAAGTAAAATGTTAAACTTTTTTCCCGTCACAGAAAAAATATAAATAAATTATTGAGAAAAGATTTCTGATACAGTTCAAACTAATTTGTTATCTTAATTATGTATGCAAGAAATAATGAAAATAGTTTTAGTAATTAAAAACTTTGTTTCTTAGAAGTTGGAATGTTTCCAATTAGATTACGGTTTTAATTTGACATGAATGAGTTAGTTATCTGTTGTTTGTGATGTGTAGTTTCAACACAACAATGATGTCATATTATGTGTGGAAGCACTGCGGAAACGAAGTTTAAGACGTTCCTTTTTTAAAAAATTGTATTCATAGTTCCTCCACTGAAAACATTTGTAGGTAAAATTCAACAACGTCTGTAGAATTTATTCAAAGGGCATAATGTTTCAATTTTATTGAATTGTTTCACCAAGTTCAAGTATAACTGTTAAATATTTTGAACGCCCGCGCCATATAACAACTTTTCAGTGATTTTCGTTGTTCAATAAAGGAAATGTAAATCGAAATTATAAGACAAAATAATGAAAAAATGTGCGGTGTTTTGTCCATTTTTCTCTTAGGTAATATATGTATATAAATATAGAGAGAACATAACTTTAGCTTTAGCAGATATGTTATACATATTCAATTTCTCTTTTCTCCATTTTGATTTTATTTTATTTACAACCATAAACTTTTTTATTAAATTATAAATTAAAAACAATTCTGAATTTAAATGCCAAGAAATATTAAATGTTTTCTTCATAGTTGTGCTATTTTTCATAAAATGAATGAAAATAATTACGAGAGTAGTTTAAATTTATTGTGTTATTTCTAGTGATTATTTAACTCAAATATTTTATAAATGACAAGCAGCAATATTTTCTAACGACACGAATAAATATTACTTCGGTCTGAAAGACCTAATTATTACATTTATGAGCCAAAAGTGAAATTCTTACTCTCACTTTTTTTGGCATTTCTGGACGTTTTAGGACCTTCTGGTTCTAAAAAAGCAAAAAAAAATGTATGTCTGTATGTCGGCCGGCCGTCCGTCCGTCCGTCATTACCTACGCTGCAGGGAAAACCGCTGGAGGGATTTCAAATTTTTTTTTTCTAAAAATAGGTATGCTCAAGGGACAGGTCCGAAAGGACGCTGTGTTCGATAACTGTACCGGAAGTGTGTCAAAAAAAATCATTAAGTGTGTCAAAAACAGCGAATTTTCATATTTTTGGCTTAAAAAACGTTCATTTTAAGTGATTACGAGTAGGAACATTAAATTTGGAGAAATCTTGATGGTAGGGACTGGTACGTGAGATCAAAAACCAGATTATTGTATTATAAGTTTATCAAAAAAATGTTGTCAAGTGTGTCAAAAGAAAGATTTTTATTTATTTTTTTACCGAATTTTTTGAAAAAAATAAAATTAATTATATGTTTGAAATGAAATTTTATTTTATTATTATTGAGAATTATGGCGTTATTAGTTTGTCAAAAAAAATGTTGTCAAGTGTGCCAAAAGAAAGATTTTTATTTATTTTTTTACTATTGGGTAAACTATTGGGTATTGCTGGAAAAAAATAAAATTAACTATTTGTTTTAAATGAAATTTTATTATTATTATTGAGAATTATGGCATTATCGGGTTTGTCGGGTTTGGTTTGTCAAAAAAATAATGTCAAGTGTGTCAAAAAATGATTTCATTTATTTTTTTAGCCAATTTTTTGGAAAAAAATGTAGCTGTTTTTATGACGTATATGTAATTGCAAATGAAATTGGACATGGAAATTTTTGAATTTGTTATAGTTTTTGAAATATTTTTAGAATTTTGAAAAAAGTTTTAATTTTGTAATAATTTTTGCAATATTTTTAGAATTGTAATTTTAGCTGTATTTGTATTTGCTTTGCTTTTTGCTTTGTAATAAATTTCTAAACAGAGATAAAAATACAATGTACTTTAACAAAGAGTTATGTTTGATACATATCGCTGCCCAAAACTAAAAACAATGTCCTCATAAAAGTTTTTTGCCGAAAACTATATCAAAATCCTTAACCCAGACCGAAGTCTTGTCTCTTGATATTTTAGGAGCTGTGAGGTTTCAGCCCCTCCATATTTTATGTTATAATTTGCTGATAAACTTTTTTCATTATTTACAAATTTATTTTTCATTGATAAAATATCAAGAGTTTTATGTTTGGTTTATAGTTATAATAAAAGCCAAAATGTCAGTTTTTTTATACAGCCGAAAGGAGGGAGAAACTGTTATTTTTTTGTGTTAGGATTTTTTCTTATACATTTAAAAAAACTCGCAATAATTGTACAATTTTGAATCAAATGTAAAGTTATCAAGTGCATCAAATGCAAACAAACAAAAAACGATTTGACATAAGTCTATGCACGCTAAATATTAGTTGTGGTTATCGATTAATTTTTCCATACATATTTGGTTAGATGTATTTTTAATTTCGATGTTCGAGTTATTTATTGAAAACTTTTCATATTCAAGTTTTTTTTCTATTGCTAAATTTGAAATGCTCGTTTTTTATCGTCATTAGACAATTGAGCGCTAGCCAATTATAGTCAAAGAATTAGATTGTCAAAATGGTTCATAAAAATATCTGCCAGAAGGGGAGAAATAAACAACCTATATGGAAAGCCATACTGTAACGACCAACAAAAATTTGATCAGTGAACATTTTCTTTTAAAATCTAAAAACAAACAGTCATCACATTAATCATACCTTCATTCCGTACTATCAAACAACTTAATATCATTTCATAAATAATATCTGACCGTTTACAACATTTTACTGTCTAAATAAATTCATCTTTTAGTATATTATTTCATAATGTATTCATATATCTTTCATTCCAACTCAATTAACAGATCTTAAACTTCGGTGTATAATCAATTGTTGTTTATTTTATTATTTTTAATGGGACACAAATATATTTTTTTATTAAACAGATAACGGAAAAGAGTATATTGATTCTGCGCAGGTGTGTTGATATTGCCTTCAATAATAAGGTACTGCATTTTGTGATGTTTGAACTGAAATATGTTCGCAATATTAATAAATGATTGAGTTTTGAAGGACCTTTTTGTTATGATGGTGTGAAACGGTTTGTTTGAATAATTTTTCTCTGTCTGTTTCATTTGTTTTTTTTTACACGGCAGATTTTCAATGCATGGGTAATGTCTATTTGAAAAATGAGACAACTAAACATGACGATGAAATAAATGGATTTCTTTTTTTAAGAAAATAAAGTCGTTCTGTGAAATGATTTTGATTATAATTTTAGTTAAAGTTTTAACTTCGAGGAAGATTCTTATGTAATTAATTAAGTTCTAGTTTAGAATCGGAACGGATTCCGGATTGGTTTAAATTCAAAACTAAAAATATATGCTGTGAAAATTATTATTATTATTGGTAATTCAAAAATATAAATATTGAAAATAAGTTTATGATTGATTGCATAGAATTTTTATTGTTCAGAAAATAATCAAATTTCAAACGATGAACTTTTTCGGAAGCCGAACCATTTAAGATCAATTAAGGAATTGATATAATACAAAAAATATGGACGATGTTGAAAGAGTTAAATAATTCAGCTCATATTGCATTAAAATTAATCTAAAATAATCAGGATTTAATCGAATCGAAGTGAAAACAATATGAGTGTTTTTTAGATTTCGATTATGTGTATCAAATTGATAGTTGTAATTTAGCAACAACCGAACAGTTATTGAATGTACAAGTGTTCAGAAAGTGAATAAGGATTTTGTTGTTTATTGAGGTTTGTTGAAGAATTATACTTATCGTTTGTTAAAAATATTTGTGATAAATTGTCATCAATCCTGTAGCTACTAAACGGGCTAGCTGATTGTTTTATTGGACAAGAGAATCGAATGTACTACAATCAACATATTAAGTTAAGTTTTTTTTTTCTTTTTTGCTATATTATTAATTATTATTATTCGTATTCTCTTTTATTTTATATACATATTTTCTAAGCTTTTGGTCTTAAAATACTTTTGGTCAATTAAATTAATACTAACTTTACACCAGTATCTAATATGCACATACTATACTTATTAGGTCAGCTATGGCCAATGTAAACAATTTTCAAAAAAGTACGTACCAATTGGTAGGATGATTTGCTACGTACCAAATTAGATACGGAGCAAATAGGTATTATTTCTATTGACATTTCACACAAAATGTAAAAAAAAAAACTTATTTTGAGTATTTACGTTTTGTGTTGTGATTTTTTAATTAAATATCATTATTTTTGTTTTATGATGAGTACATATATTAAATATTTACATCATAATCGATATGGAAGAAAAAAGCTGGCGAAGGAGTACATCTCATATGTACAATATAGTTTTAAAAAATGTTTTATTTAAAAGAAGTATTATGTGGAAATTTTTTATAACCAACCAGAAAAACCGTCGTAAAGTACGTATATGATCAAAACCCAGAAATTCATCTCTCGTGGAATGAAATTGTACTAAAAAACTTTTCAAATGAAGATTGGGTATGTAATTATCGGATAGACAAAGACAAGACAAAATTCAACCCTAAAATATAACTTATTAAACCCAAGACCTTCTATGACGGTCGAAAAACAAATCCCTACTTGTATAAATCAGGTTCTTGTGCGGAACTAAGAATTATTGCCAATAATATGGGTGTTAGTAAAAGTATCAATAAATAAATGCTTCATTGATTTAAATATTTGTGTTATTTTAGGTCAGCAAATCTTCCGTCCATAATAGTGTACGGCGCTTCATAACAGCCATGCTCAAGTATATTAAAAGCTATATAAAAATGCCTTCAACAGAAGAAGCGGAACTAAATCAAAAAAAATTTCAAAATGTGTAATATTCCGCAGATATAGGTGTAATTGACGGGACACATATTCTTGGGGTGGCCCCAAAAGAAGGACATGGGGATTTTGTAAATAGGAAAGGATAGACTTCTGGCAATACGCAAATAGTAGCTGATCCAGATTTTTTGTAAGCCAATATTTTCCTTATTTTTTTTATTTTAGACTAATACTTTTTTATTATATTAGAATTCTTGATGTGAGCTGTCAATTTGCTGACTCAGCACATGATGCCTATGTTTTCAAAAACTCAGGATTATACGAAAACACGGCTAAACTGTCATAGAAGTTCCCAATTATTAATTCTTTTTCGCATTTAGAGACCAAAAGAAACCACTGGGAATTTTATTGATTATTATTTGATAGGTGATCCAGCATATCCTTAAATTAGTTGGCTCATCAAAGGATATCAGGGAAATTTGAATGAATTTTTTAAAGTTTGTCTAGATTCTGCCAGAATTGTTGTAGAACAAACAGGTAAATTAAAAAATTGGTGGAGAATATTAAAAAAAGTAAACGAAATGGACTATAGATTTGCTCCAAAGGTATTGTTAAAATTTTTATCTGTTTTAATAATATACTATTACTTTTATAAGTTGTTGTAGTGGCGGGTGGTCAGGTCTGTCTCATTTTCTAGACATGTAAATAGATGGTTTTAATCATACAAAACGTCGATAATAAAGCTGCTTACTGGTGGTATGTATAAATATTGAATAGAGTTATCTTCGTATTGATTGTCGTTCTAAATTTGTTCTAGATGTTTAGCATTTCCCAACACTGTATAGGTAAAGTAGTTGTACCGTAGATAAAATGTATGTATTTTTATGTATGATAAAGGCAAGATCCGTATCTTTATCTTACTTCAAATTTTTTTCAAGGATGGTAGTAAATTAGTATGGTGCACGTGTTAGCTGACTGCTTTCACCTTGTCTGAAGACATTCTCGCCTATATAGGTAGTACCATAATGATTTACGTTAAGATTCCTATGACATAAATACTGTTATATGTGCCTCACAATAAAAATCAAATTCATCTATTATTATAGATAATAGTTGTATGTTGTATGCTACACAACATAGTTAAAAAAAAATCAGTCCTGGTTGATATTGATAAAAATGGATCAAGACTTCAACAACCATCGCTAACAACAATGGAAACCATAATGAATAATGTATCAGATCGCGCTGGAGGAGGGTCGGTTAGGAATGAGTTGCGTAATATTACGAATAAATTACCTCTTCGAAAGCAAATTCATATAAAACGAAAATAATTAAAATATAAAGTAAATTTAAAATAGTTTAAATTTGTCATTTAACAATTTAATTATATTTTTTATCGTATATTATATATGGAAAGTAATGATTTATAATATCAGATCGAGCTAGGCAGGATTGATTTGAAATTTTGAAGTGCATTATGAATTATCCATATTCAAAACAATTTCTTACAATTAGTAAGACTAATCAAACTAATACCGCATTCACAGCGACATAGCAAATTAGTAGATGTAATTTAAATCTGTGCTGTAAACACTTTTTATTTTAAAATCTTGCAACTAATTTGATATCTAGACTTACTACAATTACAAACGATTCAAATACTTACGATTCAAATTACAATCTACGTTTTAAACTCATATTAAATATGCCAAGATGCAAATTATAATTTACTATCTACTAATTTGCTATGTCGCTGTGAATGTGGTATAAGTAAATATATTTTATTCTATAATTTTTATTTTATTTAAATAATAATTTCATCACAATTTTTAATATAAATACAGATTTTACTTAAAATAAATTATTACAAAATGAAGTATGTACTACTAAATATTATGAAATTATAGCTGATTTTTAAGTATGGACAAATTATATTTATTAAAAAATAATAAACATTTTATTTTAAATTATTATTTATTTATTTATTTCAATTACAAAAATTAAAAAAAAAATTAACATCTTATATTACGATTGGTCATATTGCTCTTCTATAAAATCTTCATCAAGCGTCTGGAATCCATAAAAATATGCTGGAATAGCTGGGGTGTGTTGAGGAACCGATTGATGATGTAGGCGGGTTCATTATTATTTCTTGTACTCCTCTTGGAGTAATACTCGATCCCAAATTCCTAGATTCAAGCTAAAAATTTTTAGAATCCATTTACTATCAAAAATAAGTTAATTAATAATATAAAACTCACCATTAGCTGAGGTACAGCATTAAGGAACCTATCTAATCTTTCATCAGCTGTTTTTTCAGCTTTTTCTTGAAACTCTGCCAATCTGTCCATTAACTTAGCATCGTGGTCTTTCATCTTTTGAAAAAAGGACTCCATGTTTGTGTCTATTTTCGATCTTCTTTTCGCAGTCGCAGGCGTCGTTTCTTAAAAAAAATATTATTATCCTCCAACCCTGTATGTTTTAAAAACTTACCTCTGATCACAATTGAAACATCACAATCCGAATTTTCATCGGTTGACGTCATACTTGTTTCAACCACTTGCGATGGATCAACAAAGGGCGATGTGTCTATGCCTATTGTCTATTTTACAACTACCTCAAAGAATGTCCGTTTCTTTATCATAAATGGTACTGGGTTTTGCAGCCCCGCTTCTTCTGGCATCCGAGTTTCGAGAACAATATGAACGGCGTAAAGCGTGGTATATTTTAATTTAATTTGGGGGCTCTCTTTTTGTAAACCTGTTTGATAATTCCTTCAAAACAGCTCCATTCGTTGTTCGATGCGAATCGAATAAGTCATTTATCTAAAATTATTGATTTATTTTTTATACACATATAACATTATATAACACATTCAATATATGTACTTTCATTTACTTCAATCGCAACTTGCAGTATCGCCTTAATTTCGTCGTCTCGCCATTGTTTACCTATTGAATTTTGCTCCATTATTATTTCCTAACAACTACAAACTTATTAACCTAACTTATTTTATCTTAACTAACAATAATAATTAAAAAACTATATATAAAAGTATAACTATACAACAATACAACATACAACTTAATTAAAAATTTATTAAATTTAATATGTTAATCTCGTTTTTTGTAAATCAATTTTTAATTTACTGTAATGAAAAAATAACAAACAAACAATAAAAAGAAGCGCTAAAAATTAAAACGTCATACCTAGATAGTAAGAGTTTACAGCAGCGTATCAAATCTAAAAAGTATGATGGTGAAAACGGCTATCTAATCTGATACGTAGCAAATTAGATACTGGTGTAAACTTATTGTAAATTAAATTGGAGATTTTCCTGGGCCATAACCCATGTATTCCATGTCTTATAAATTATCTTCAAATTACCCTAGAATACAAGATCAACAACATCCTGATTTAGAAGTTTACGGACAATAGTTGTCAGTTCTGCTACTGAAACAAAATTGAACAAACTGACTACATCGAATGTGACTAATCTTGCACTTGGAGTGCATTGAACACCACCAACTAAATTCACTAAGTCTGATGAGCTCCATAGCCAAAAAATGTTGACGAAAAAGTAGTATGTTCGAGAAAAAGTGAATTGAATTTTTTGGATAGTTCTTGGATAGCCTTGCAATAAGAAACAATGGACCGAATAGGTATGATTTTTTGGTGGATTTTTTAGACCCAAAGAGTTTTAGAGCCAAATAATTCATTAAAGTGAATTTACTACCATAATTTTGAAAGACACTTTTAAACAGTTTTATACACTGGGTGACGGTTAATTTAAATAAGGGTGCTAGATCTTTCAATAAAGACTGAGATTCTCTGTTATAAAATTTATTACTTTCGAATTGCTTTCGAGCTTTATCGACAACTAGATCTCAATATGACAGATCATAAATTAATATAACTTAGTGAAAAGATGATACACCCAGCAAACTATACTCAAACTATGCTCTCGTTTCGAGAAAATATGACAAAATCAAAAATTCATATTTCTTTCAAAATTGCAAAAATATTCTAAAAATTATAATAAAATCCAAAAATTAAACTTCTTTTCAAAATTCTAAAAATAATCCAAAAATTATTACAAAATCAAAGATTGAAACTTTTTCCAATATTCTTAAAATATTGCAAAAATTATAACAAAATCAAAAATACAACTTTTTTAAAAATTTCAAAAATTAAAATAAAATCAAAAATTTAAACTTTTTAAAAATTCAAAAAAAAGTCCGAAAGTTCTTACAAAATCAATAAAATTAAATTTTTTTAAAAATTCAAAAAATATTGCAAAAATTCATAATTCACAAATTCAAACTTTTTCCATGATTCTAAAAATATTCAGAAAATTATAAATAAAATCAAAAACAAAAATGTGTACAAACTTTTTTCAAAATTCTAAAAATATTCCGATAATTTTTACAAAATCAGTAATTGAAACTTTTTACAAAATTCAAAGTTGATTGCAAAATTTTATAATTAACAAATTCAAAAATTCAAACTTCTTCCAAATTTCTAAAAATATTACTAAAATTATAACAAAATCAAAAATACCAACTGTTTTCAAAATGCCAAAAATATTCAAAAAATTATAATAATATCAAAAATTGAAACATTTTCAAAATTCTAAAAATATTCCGAAAATTCTTACAAAATCAAAAATTGAAACATTTTTCAAAATTTTAAAAATATTGCAAAAATTATAATACAATCAAACATACAAACTTTTTTCAAAATTCAAAAATTATTACGAAATCAAAAAGTGAAAGTTTTTCCAAATCAAAAATTCGAAATTCAAAAAACTTTTTCCAAAATTCTAAAAATATCGCAAAAATTATAACAAAATTACAAATACAAATTTTCTTCAAAATTTCATAAATAATCCAAAAATTATAATAAAATTAAAACTTTTTCAAAACTCTAATAATATTCCAAAAATTATAACAAAATCAAAAATTTTCATGTTCAATTTCATACTCGATTACATTTCATGCCATACAAATAATTAATTTCATTTTTCCCAAAAAATTGGATAATTATAATTAGATAAACTTATAATGCAATAATCTACTTTTGGTCTACAATACCAATCCCGACCAACAAGATTTCTCCAAATTCAATGTTCCTACTCGTAATCACTTAAAATGAACGTTTTTTAAGCCAAAAATATGCAAATTTCCTTGTTTTGACACACTTGACTATTTTTTTGACATACTTCCGGGACAGCAATCGAACACATCACCGTTTCGGCTCTTCCCATTGAGAATACGTATTTTTAGAAACAAAAATTTTTGAAACCCCTCCAGCCGTCGGTTGTGATGAGTCGGTTGTGATGACCGGCCGACCGAACGGCAGACAGACATACATTTTTTTTTGCTTTTTTGGAATCAGTAGGTCCTAAAACGTCAAGAAATGCCAAAAAAAGTGGGGATAAGAATTTCACTTTTGGCTCGAGAATGTAATTCTTAGGTCTTTCAGATCGAAGTAATAGAACATATTTTTTCAGTGGTATTTTTGTCCCTGTATGAAATACTGTTCTCATGTTTTAAAAAAGCATATCCAAACACCTCAGCATATCTTGATGCCATGTAATACAGAGACATTACTTAACCTCAGTCCGAATGATCTTCAGATATCGTTTAACGTAGTAAGTAACGTTTCAGTTACTGTAATTAACGCTATATAGTAAATAAGTTTAACTTTGAATACAAAAAATGCGATCATGTATAGATTCTGCATTACGCCCGCTTCATGAATGATGGTAAAGTTCATCATTTGGTCTTTGAAAATTCCAGTAAATAACACCTCAGAAATAAAAATTGTTCGATCACAGTAGGATATACGATAGAGAATACGATAATAATTTGAAGGAGTTTGACTATGTGTTGACGTGTACATGATTTTATTTCATTATATTTTTACAGTTAACGCTGATGTTAACGAAACATGATCTTCGGAAGAAGAAAATTGTAATTGTTATATTACTTAAGCCGCAATTAGACTATTGCAGAACTCTGCAATATTTCTGCAATGGTAGTGTGTAAAATATTCATTGCAGAAAAATTTGGCAATGAACTCATTGCAAAACATTGCAATTAGTCATTGCAATGTTTTGCAATAAGTTCATTGCCAAACTTTTCTGCAATGAATATTTTACACACTACCATTGCAGAAATATTGCAGAGTTCTGCAATAGTCTAATTGCGGCTTAAAACAAGTATCAGTCAACCAATTAAATCAGAAGGATAGGATGATTATGATTATATTATATCAGAAGGATAGGATGATTATTATAAATATAAAATGTTTTTTTAAATGCACCGTTTCAACATTACAGTTACCAAAACAATATCGTATCGCACATACTATAATGTATACAACCCTAATTAAGTATCAATAAAAACGAAATAAAATATCTATTCAAAATTTCAATAGTTATTTTTAACTATAATTATTAAAATGGTAATTTAGGATCTAACCCTTTTCTGTTTCCTTTTAAACAGAACAGAAAATGTTACAACATTAATTGCGTAATAAATCGAACAAAAAAGCACAAAACCAGTAAACAAGTGGATAATTGTAAATTATTCAAATTGATTATAGTGATTTGGAATTATTCCATCGTAGCTATCAATATTCCTTTAATTACATAACAAAAACATGATTACAGCTATATAATATAATTACATACTTGGAAAATGTTAAATATTCAATCAAGGAATTTTTATAAACGTTTATTGCTCCCATTGTTTCCGTTGTTTGTTGTGGTAAACAATAATCGATTAAATACCATTTGCAGGAATTCACAGGATATATACGTATATGTATATATAACTATCCGATCAGAAATTAGTTAGGGAAAGCCTGAATTCAGTCATGGCGTGATTAGGTTCTGGTCAGTTCAGAAAAAGCAAACCTAGGGAAACAAACCTAGATTAGGGCAATCTAATGTGGTCCTGTTCCGGACCTGATTTACAATACCCTCTTAGGTTTAACCTTATTTGAATATATCAGGCCCTGATTTGGTTTTTCGTATTTGACCTCTAGCTAAAATTTCAGTTGGTTAAAATTCACTAGAGTATTATCCATTTTAGAAATATATAGTTAAAACCGTTTCATGTATGTCTTAGTTATCGCTTCTCGACTGAAAGACTATTGACTAGTGATTAAGGTTTAAGTTTAATTTTTCCCTTTGTAATTTATTTTATTTTTATTAATTTATATATTTAATTTTAATATATAAATATATATCAGGATCTGGTCCAAACATCCCAATCAGGACCTAATTGGGAAAAAGCATTACACTCGTGATCAGGGCCCATTCAGGAGGCTCTACCAATACCTGATCCACGGACTAGGGCAAACCTAATCAGGACCTTATTTGAGCCCTGACAAATTTCTACTCGGGTTTATAAATATCGTCAACAACAGTGCTGCAGATGAAATCAGATGCATCATGCTTAAAACATATTCTTTTCGCCGTTTTACTCATTTACTCAGTCGAATTGTGCAAACTGACTAGATCATTCATTGTTATAGGGAAATAATGCAGAGGCCTTCTGCTTCCAAACTGCATTTAATGTACTGCTCAAAGAAGCAATCCAGAAAAATTAAATTATTAGAATTTTTTCTCACTACTCGTAGTTAATAAATGAGGTAATTAAGAATAAAAAAAAATAAAACAATTTGATAGATCAAAAACCATATTTTCAATGATATTTCAAAACTTAAGGATTAAGAATTAAATCTAAATTTCAAATCTTTAAAATAATAAACCATTCTTGACACTTAAACGAGTCAGCCAAAATTTCGTTTTACACTTTCCACTTATAGCACCTCAAAACAAATTTCCTGTTTCGTTCGAATTATTATAATTTCGATATTTACAAGAAAATTAATTATTTTTTGACAGGCAGTGCTAAAAATCATATAATAGATAGTTTTCTTATCATTATTTTCCATAATTTTATTCTTGTGAAATGAAATAAGGAAAAACAAAAACTACTATTTCCTAAAAAAAGCTACTATATTTGAGTATGTATTTCTCCTTCAGTCGTGTCCGATTTGGCTTAAGCAACTGAAACAACTCGAAAGTTGTATGTAATTTTTGTTGTTTTTTCAGTCAATTCGCTCTAAATATGAGTTGTTATCTTCATCCCAAAAGATTGTTTTAAACACAATTTAAGGCTGCGAACAATTAACAGTACATTTAAATTTATCAATTTTGTAGTTTTTTAAGGTTATTGTATTGTACCCCATTCTATGAATTCACACAAAGTATTGTTGAGAAATTTAATGCAAAAAATCCCATATCATATAATATTTGTTTTCCATCATTATTTATGCATAGTCTCATTTTCTATATATTAAATAAGGGGTCCTATTCCAGAACACATAAATGTCATCACAATTTTGTAAATTCACCCAATATTGTGAATTTCGTATTATGTAACACCAATTTGGTGGAAATTCAACACAATATTGTGTATCTGACAAGAACAATAGGTGCGTTCGATTTGACTGAAACAACTGAAAAAACAACAACAATTGCATTCAATTTATCAGTTGTATCAGTTGGTTCAGTCAAATCGAACACGGCTAACTGTCAAAATCACAATGTTGTTTAAGTTTTGTGGAAAAAAAAAGATGGCGATTTGTTCAATCTAATGGACGCACAAAAATCTTCTTGCTGAAAAAAAAAATTAAATAAAGCGAATATTAGTTACAAAAATAGTCAAAAATTATAAAATAATTTCATTCAAGTTTCAATTCAGTGATTTAAAGAACATTCGTGTGAAAAGTGCCTAAATCATAGAAAGTGGATGAAGAAGGTGAAGCCGCTTGGCAAAATGCCGACGGTCAACACGGCGATAAAACAATGTTAAACAATTGAACCAAAATCAAAAGAAACCTTCGCAAATGATTTCACCGGACGAGTTCCAGAACATATATGAAAATGCTTCGAATGTTATTACAAATCAAGAAACTTACATATTCAACAAATTGAATAACGCTAATAATCAAAATGGCGACAGAACAAATAGAACAAATTTTTATCATGAAGAATGTTCCAGTGCTGCTATTAATCAAATGAATATACATAATGAGAAACTGCAAAACCCAAACGATGATGCGGCAACTAAAGCTAACACCGAATGTACCAACGCTTTCATAATACAAATGAGTTCACATTTACACAATATTAATCAACAAATTCAAAATGTCGATGCAACAACCAGTGCCAAAGCAGAAGGTTCAAACCCTACAAAACAGATGAACTCACTTAAATTTCATCTCGACAATGAAGTTAACAGCTTCAAGATGGTCCGTAACGGATTAAAAAGGAAAAGATTTATGATCACCAGAAGATGAAGATCACCAGGAAACAACAAATGTAGAAGAGGTCAGAAATAACCAATTATTACTAAACAAAAACACTAATAATAATAAATTTAATTTTAATAATAATATATCAAATTCCGATACTAACACTAATAGTACATTAGGTGCACACCCTAACTCTAGAAATAACAACATTATTAATTCTAATAACAAAAACACAGGTCCGTTGACCCAAAAAACTAACTGGTGCCCTCCGATATTTGTTAACGGCCTTAGTGCCAAGTCATTTATTTTAGTCATAAAAAGCTTCTCAAGCGAAGCAAAGTTTAAAATCTATAAAACCGGGATCGGCAGAATCAAAGTTTTCATTGACGATGTTCCAACGCACACTAAAATAATAGACTTTTTAAAGGACAGAGAGCCAGAAGCCTTCTCCTTCACTCCAAAAGAACTCCGAAAGGAAGTCTTAATTCTCAAGGGAGTCAGCGGTGGCTACACAATAGAGGAAATTTATAATGAATTAAAAAGCCTATTCCCAAAAATAAATTTTACCAAAATATCACCGTTCGAGACCCAATGGTCTAAAAGTTTTAAAATTACTCTAAACATGTTTTCGCTTCATTTCGATGCTGGACAAGACCTCTTGGAATTAATTAAGCTTAAATACCTGTTCCATCAAAGAATAACTTAGGAAAAAATAAAAAAAAAGATATTATTCAATGCTTCCGTTACCAAAGCTTTGGTCACGTTGGCAAAAACTGTGCATTTAATAGACGCTGTGGTGTGGTGAAAACCACACAGTGGTGAAAACCACACAATGTGGTAAAAACCACACAGAACGTAACTGCCTTAGAGTGAAAGACGCAGTAAACTCCAAACCGGCAATGTACGCCAACTGCGGCAAAGAAGGCCACCCGGTAAGCTATAGAGGAGGCGAATCATACTTAAAATACAAGCAACTAAGAAATAATAACATCGCAAAAATTAAAGACGCAATATCAAAAAAAAAGAACTTGTTAACCAGAAATGTCATCATTCCTAACATAATCTTTTGCGGACGTACTTTCCGGGAATACTAACAAACCAAACCAGCCAAACGGGAATATTTTCTATGAATTCATTAACGAATCAAATCGATTATTCAATATGCCTCTGGGCAATTTACTGGAAAGAATTAAAGCATTCTGGCCTCAATGCAAGACAATAACAAACGATGCGCACAAAGCGGTTGCCTATTTACAATTTGTGACCTCTCTCACTCCAAAATAAATTAATTTCTCATGTCTAAGGTAGACATTATAGCCCTTAATATCAATTCTCTTATCACACACTCGAAAAGAGCACAACTAATCGAATTTTTGAAAATCTCCAACCCAACTGTAACTTTCTTATCAGAAACCCACCTCAACTATAAACATAACCTCTCCATTGAAAACCAAATATTCGCGAGGAACGATACAGGTGTGGGCACAGCCACAATCCTAAAAAATAACATTCAATTTAAAAAAATTGCATTTGATAGTGAGGTAATTTCAACCACTCTTCTGGAAATAAAACTCCAATAGTGCAGGGAGTAATAAATCAATGCTTCTCGGATCAATCTACATACCCTGCAACATGGGCAGAAGATTAGTTCCCGAACTACAAAGACTAAGCAGATGGGGTGATTCCACCAACAACATCAACGGTATACAGTTACTTAAAGTATTGGATGATCTCAACTGGGCAAATTTTGAAATAGTTAGCCCTCCGGACCCCGCCTTCCCGAGATCCTCCTCATTTTTAGACTTATTCATACCTTCTTCTTCTATCTTAAATAACAGAAACCACTCCTGTAAAACAATACGAGGTCTGTCTTCGCAATCCGCTTAGAAATAACTCTACAATCCTTCAGGAAGAACCAACATCTTTTGTCTCATTCAAAAATACGAATTGGAAGCTCTTCAAGAAAGACCTCGAAAAAGCTGTAACACAACTTAACCTCCAACCGAACACCAACATTTCCAACCTAAAAATCGACAAGGCTATTTTAAAACTAAACGAAGCCATGCTAGACACAGCCTCGTCCCATGCTGAAAACATTAAACCTAAAGACTTTACTTACAATAACTTGTCAGAACTCACAAAAAAAATGCTAAAACTCAAAAGAATCTGGGTTACAAAACTAAAAAGAATTTTTCATAAAAACCTGAACAAAGTCAATAGGGTATACCAATTGAAATCCAGGATTGATTGCCTAAACACATGTGTTAGAAATAACATATCCAAAGAAATAAATGAAAAATTTCGGAAGAGGCTCGCAATGATCAAACCCTCACCCCAGATTTTTAAAGATATCAACCTCATAACAGGAAGGAAAACCTGTAAAAACAACATAAATCAATGTACCATCACGGATGGCAGTCTCTTGTATAACGAAACACAAGATAAACTGATCGCTTTCTCTAGATACTATAGCGCACTTTATGAAGAAAAATCTCCACAATCCAACCGGGAAGGATGTGCAGAGGCCAACTTAGACTGGGATAACATTGCGAAATCCAGTGACACGAGTCTAGTAACTTTCTCAGCCCAAAACTCAGCTATCGAACCTTTACGTAGCGACCTATTCTTCAAACAATCATCAGTAACAGACATCATAAAAACTTAAACAACAAAAAATCCTCCGGGCCTGACGGCATCTCATAAAGGCATCTAATAAAGAAATCATCTATCCAAATTTCTCAAACTTACACTATAATAGCGAACAACTGTATTAATAACGGGTACTTCCCCAACCACTGGAAAATAGCTAAACTTATCCCAATCAACAAAACCAACAACTCCTTTAGAGTGGAAGACTTCAGACCAATTTCAATGTTACCTAATCTAGGAAAAATCCTAGAGCGAATCATTCTTCAAACACTACAGGACTTTTTCGAGGATGAGAGGGACTTCATCTCAGCAGAACAATTCGGCTTCAGAAGGGGCCACTCCACGGAGCACGCGTTACTAGCCCTGCAGGACAATATCCTAAAAGGCCTGAACAACAAACTTTGCATGGTGACCTGCTCATTGGACCTAGAGAAGGCTTTCGACTATACGTGGTGTAAAGAACAGATCCCAAAACTTCATAGAATAGACACTCCACTACACTTACTAAGAATCATCAAAAGTTTCCTAACAAACAGAAACCTATTCGTTTCTATAGATAACGTAAACTCTAACTTGATCAAGGTCAACTCAGGAGTTCCCCAAGGTGCTATATTGGGCCCCTGGCTTTTCAATTCGTCGATTCACGACATTCCAATCTCCTCCACGAGGGGCTCAAAAACACTGCTCTACGCTGATGACACACTGATCTTCGCACAAGACGAAAGGCCATATGTAGCTCTTGATAAATTGAAAGACCACCTTAGTCAAATCACGAAATTTTACGAAACTTGGGGTATAAAAATAAACGACGCTAAATGCAAACTGATATGTTTTAGAAACGCTAGCGGGAAAGGTCACCATCTGGCAGTACGCGAAAGTAAGCACCTATCCTTAAACAATGTAAACAGCATAGTAAAGACAAACAACACTCCAAAGCACCTTGGTGTAACGTTACAAAACAAACTCTGCTCAACCCCCATGCTAGGTTGAGCCTTACTAAAGCCAAAGGAGCGGCCGCACTACTTAGACCTCTGCTTTCTTCGAACGCGGTAAAAAAAACCAAACTGCTTATTTATAAAACTCTCATTAGACCGATTCTCACTTACGCCTTTCCAATATGGTTCTCTATCAGCCCAACTGTAGCAGAAGAGCTAAATAAATTCGAAAGAAAAATATTAAGACACTGCCTTTCCAAATATTCAGTAGACCTAATAAAAAATTCTTCCATAACAAGAAGCTATACAAAGAAACTGGAATAACACCGTTAACCCAATATGCAATGAGCCTGGCTTACCTGAGACTTAAAAAACTCCAACACCACCCCAGTTCTCTGATGAAACAGATCTGCGCGGATAACTCGTCAACACCCCTTGAGGGTAATCAGTACTACATGTCATCTATAAGTATAGCCAACGCTGACTCCTGCGAGCTAATCCAACCAGACTTGTCACTCAACCAAATCAAATTCTACTTAAAAAAAAGTTCAAACAACCACAGGGGCTAACAGATAAGCCACTAAGAACACCAGTTATTTTTTTGTTTCAACGAACCTCTACTTTAATAAGGTATTAATTAATAACTCACATCATTCAATTAACGATTGTACTGATTCCCTTTTGTAAATATTGTAAATAAAGTAGTTTAAATAGTTTAGTGCAGCATATAAAATGTTAAGAGAAGTCTAATAAGCCTTGAGCAAGCTTCTAAATTAATAATTAGCTCCCTAGTTTCTGTAATAAATAAAACAAAAATAAATAAGACAAAAATTGGTTCTATCAATTTATAAATATAATTAAAAAAACTAACAGTAACATCTGACAGCCTGGGGCCCTATTCCCGAACACATAAATGTCATCACAATATTGTAAATTCACACAATATTGTGAATTTCGTATTATGTAACACCAATTTGGTGAAAACTCAACACAATATTGTGAATCTGACAAGAACAATATAGTTACTGTCAAAATCACAATTTTGCTTTATGTTTTGTGTGTTGACTTTTTTATACAAATTTCATCGATTGGCGTAAAAATTAATTTATAACGCAAAATTAAATCTTTAATAATATTAAATAATTAAATAATCATATTTTTATATAAATATCATTAAAACATATTTATTTATTAAATATATTTTTATTTTATTTTGCATCTTTTAAGATTATAAAAGTTAGTTGTCAAAAGTACGAATCTAGTACCAATAATATGTTACAATTTTGTAAAAATTTGTTATAATTGGTTTGTGTCTAATATGAGTTACGAATACCATTTTTAAACAAAGTTCTCTAGCATTTTGGTGAAATTGACAATATTGTCGATTGACAAATATTTGTTTGAGAATAGGGCCCAAGGAAAAACAAAAGCGGCTATTTCAGTATTTTAGGTAGATTTCATATAAAAATCTACCTATTGCAATGGGCTTCATCTCGGAATTTCGGAAAAATTTTGATGCCAAACGACTATATGTGATAAGCGGAGATGGAAAAACAAAAAAAAAAAATTATATATATATATATATATATATATATATATATATATATATATATATATATATATATATATATATATATATATATATATATATATATATATATATATATATATATATATATATATATATATATATAACGATATGAGGTATAACGGAATTTAGCGGCACTCTCACGGTCGCATTTTTCGACCTACACCAAAATAATTTTCTGTGTATGTTTCGGCAAATAATGTCTTGGACAAGTTCGTGAACTAGCCATATCCGGGTACCGGTTAAGCGGCTAGAGCCTAAAAACTCGAATAATCTAGGGCGCTATAACTTCCGTTTGAATAATAATATTTTAATAAAATTTAAAAATATTGAATATTTGAACCTTTTTTTATTATTTTTATCTAGATGACAACCTTGGCGTTTCGGGTTCCTCAAAAATCAGCTGTTTTAAAAATTTACTAAACTTTGCTGTCCTTGATCTAGCTGAAATGGTCAAGCTCATATTTGAAAACTTTTTTTCACGTACTTAAAATATAAATCTTTCCAAAATTTTCAAAAAAAATAGTTCAAGTTTAACGGTTGAGACCCTAGGTCAGATGGCAATGCTTTCATCATGTTTCAGTTTATGTTATTTAAATTCATCTTAGCTTTTAAACATACTTTTCAACTATAGCCTCTGTTCACGCATTATCGTGAATTTTTAAATAGTTCATCTGAAAAATCAAAATATTTTAAATTAGAATCAAAACAAAACCAATTAAAGATTTATTTATTATTTATAAAATTATGCAAAACATTACCAAAACAATCCTTTTGAAATGTCAACGAAACTGTCAATTTGAATTGACGTGTTCGGTATATTTTGATCATTCATTCGATATTTTCAATTTTCACATTGAATTTATGTGTTCGTTATTCTATATTATTAATTCGATAGTTTCGAGATCGTTGGTAAACTTGACAGCTGTGTGTAGTTTATGATTTGTAGAGTTTTGGTTTTCTATAAAATGGACTGTTTTGGTCTCTTATTCTTACGAATTTATATCTGAATAGTATAGTCAGTAAAAAGTGTTGTTTGTGTTATATCGTGTAGTTGGTTGAGTATGAGCTAAGCTCTCTCTTTGTTAATTTTAAGTAATTTTAAATATTTTGTATTCCTATGTGTTAGATCAGTAATTGTAAAATTAATAAAGGAAGTTTATATAAAGTTGTGTGCATCAGGTCAGTTTTTTAATGTATATATAAATTAACCAAATAGTTTTTTCTTTGTTCTCTGACAAATATTGGTCGAGTGTGCATGCAGTAAAAAAAATCGTATAAGTTTTCATCGATTGGAACGGGTGATGTTTCCATGCATCTTTCATTTCATATGTACATGATTTTAAATTATTATATGAGCTGATATAGTTTCATCATTGCATCAATCATCTCATATGTACACGATTTCAACTATTATATGAGCTGATATTTTCGTCATTACTTCAGTTAATCATCTCATATGTACATGATGTTCAACTATTATATGAGCTGAGATATTTTCGTCATTGCTTCAATCAATCATCTCATATGTACACGATTTTCAACGATTATATGAGCTGAGATATTTTCGTCGTTGCTTCAGTTGATCATCTCATTTCCATAACTTCAACCATTATATGAGCTGATATATTTTCATCATTGCATCAATCATCTCATATGTACATGATTTCAACTATTATATGAGCTGATATTTTCGTCATTGCTCCAGTTAATCATCTCATTTACATAACTTCAACTATTATATGAGCTGATAGTTTCGTCGTTGCTTCAGTTGATCATCTCATTTCCATAACTTCAACCATTATATGAGCTGATATATTTTCATCATTGCATCAATCATCTCATATGTACATGATTTCAACTATTCGTCATTGCTCCAGTTAATCATCTCATTTACATAATTTCAACTATTATGAGCTCAGATAGTTTCGTCGTTGCTTCAGTTGATCATCTCATTTCCATAACTTCAACCATTATATGAGCTGATATATTTTCATCATTGCATCAATCATCTCATTTGTACATGATTTCAACTATTATATGAGCTGAGATATTTTCGTCATTGCTTCAGTTAATCATCTCGTTTACATAACTTCAACTATTATATGAGCTGAGATATTTTCGTCATTGCTTCAGTTAATCATCTCGTTTACATAACTTCAATTATTATATGAGCTGAGATATTTCCATATTTGCATCACGGTGTTGGAAGTTGATGTGCCAACCAACTCATATCAAATATATCTTCAATAAAAAAAATACAGTCCACCTCTCATCGACGCCGCATCAGCCTCAAAAAATTTCAGCTTTCTAACCCAAAAGGTTCCATTTTTATAAGCGTTATAATGCAACCCTTACAAGAAAAATATCAACCCATTTAATACCATAGAAAAATTATCAAAATCTCTTTTGTTTTTATTTTTTTTACTAAGTAACCGTTTGAAAAAAGATTAAATAAGAACAAAAAAAACACAACAACAAAAGATGATTTTGAAATAAAATTGTTTGATAATGTTTGATTACAAATTATGTGTGATGGTATAATTGTAGTTGTGACGTAGTTCATTTGATCTTTGGTGGATTTAATATGTTTTTAAAAGTAGTTTAAACCAACTTAAATAAAACTGTTCCGAAATTGTATTGATGGAGTTAGTTCGGATAATGTATTTAATTTGGTTCGATAATTTTTTTGAATTATTCTGTTTCTACTTCTATTTTTTATTTAAACTAATCTGACTTATCTAATTTCATTTGGACACAAAACCGTCTGACCCCGAAATCTACCTATTTCTAGCGGATATACCTGCCGCTGGGGTTTTTATTATTATTTCATTCCATTTGTGATTGAACAATTGAACTTGCCTAACGAAACAATTCGAAATATATATCAGAGCACTGCACAAATAGTAATAATTTACTCGTAATTATTGCAAATACTCAAATTATTTGTATTTGTTATTGTACTCTAAAAATACGTAGATATATCGTATCACAATTTATGGTACACCTCAATTATGTATTTTTGTAAAATTAGTTAAGCAGAAGGTGCATACAGAATAGATTAGAAGAGGTTGGATTATGATAGATGTTGTATCAAAGCTGGATGAAAAGAGGAAGAGGGCGTTGGCGTGCGGGGGAAAGGAGAGGCGGAGCCGGCGTGATATCCCTAGTACAAAACAATTACAATTTGCCTTAAAAAATTCAACCTTCCATGTGATAAAATTTTCGTTTTACATTTGCCATACCTTGCCTCAAAACACAGAGTTCTAGTTCCAATTTCTAAGAGGTTGTTATGATTTTTTAGATTTGATTGCTAGATTGCTATTAAGTTCTCTACAATTCTGAAATTTACCAAATTTAATTATCGGCCACATTCTAAGTAATCGGGATGGGATGCACACAAACACAAACATTTTTGATAATATGCTAACAAACAAGGACCCAAAAATTAAGAAAAAAATATAGCCTTCTTAAAAAAAACTCAACCTCTCATATGACATCTATCTGAACCCTGAATGCCATAAAAGGCGGTAAGATTTTCTTATACGATTTTTAAGCTGCTTAAAAAGGGACAAAACAGAATTATTATTAATAGCTACAGGTAAGCCTTTTGGTACAGCCAATCCAAGACCTTAGCTCGATAGGACTTATAGATGCCCAGGAAATTGATTGTGAATGGTTGACAATACTTGGCTATTGTTATTACCGCTTCTCCGCTAAAAACCTATGCCGAGGAGGTTGGAATAAGTTGTAAATTTATTTTCATTATAGACATTTTTATTGTGTTTTAAATTATTTTGTATTTAATTTATTTAAATTTGCATATGATAATATTTATTTTTTTTAATAACTGAGAAATGGTTGCCAGTACTTGGCCATTACTTTAATACTGATAATCATTATTGGTTCAATACTGAGCCAACTGCACAACCATGTATGGACCATTGCTGTTTCTTTTCTCTGGCTCATGAATGGCAGCCATTTATTGTCCAAAGTTACCATCAAGTAAAATTATGTTAATGGTCCAGTCATGTTTGCTAGTACTAAGCCATTGCTGCGTTACTGGTCACCAGAAATGGACCATTACTAACCCAGTTGTACAATTGTATTGTAGTACTGGCAACTATGATAACTTCGGATAATAAATGGCTGCCATTCATGGGCCAGAGGAAAAAAACAGCAATTGCCCATACAAAGTTGTACTGTTGGCCCAGTAACGAATCAGTAATGATTATCAGTATTGAAGCAACGGCCATGTACTGGCAACCATGACTCGGCCGTTAAAAAAATAAAAAATATCATATGCAAATTTAAATAAATTAAATACAAAATAATATAAAACAAAATAAAATAAAATAAATAAAACAAAATAAAAATGTCTAATGAAAAAAAATTTACAACTTGTTCCAACCTCCTCAATATTATCATAGTTTTTTTAGCCGAGAAGAGGTAACTTAGCTATAGGTGAAAATTATTCAAATATATAGATATATAGATATATAGAACATATAAATATATAGAACATACAGATTCAAATATATATTTCTAAAATGGATATTACTCTAGTGAATTTTAAACAAATGGCATAGATCAGCTAATTTTTGCTTGCAGTACTGGCCCAATAACAGTAGCCATTTAACGTTAACTATTAATGGCCCATTGCATGGCCATTCAAAGCAAACTGTACTTGCCATTTTCCATAAACCGAAGATCGGTCGGATCATGGTTCCAGTAATGGCCCAATAACAATAGTCAAGTAATGTCTACCATTAATTGGCCAGTGCTTGGCCATTCAAAGGTAACTATATACTGGCTATTTTCTGTAATCAAAGATGTCGTTTTAAGCAACTTTTTGACAACTAATTTTTTTAATCTTTAAATAACAATAGTATTAAAGACTTATTTTTGCATTATAAATTAATTTTTACGCCAATCGATGAAAATTGTATGTGACAAGTCAACACACAAAATATAAAACAAAATTGTGATTTTGACAGTAAAGTTCACATTGAAAGAACAACATTGTTCTTGTTAGATTCAATCGTAATACGAATTTCACAATATTGTGTAAATTAACAATATTATGATTACATTTATGTGTTCGGGAATAGGAGTCCAGGCAAAAGTTGTATCATGCTTTAGTATGAGCGAAAACATTAATTATAACCTCATATTATCAAATTCTTGAACCAATTTTGTTACGGTAGATGACATCCCCTCATCAAACAGATAGTTTATGTCAGAAGCAGAAATCAGAATATGTTCAATTTTTTTAACAATTAATAATTTGTAAATTGATTGTTTTACTTCGGAATGAAGCAATACGTCCTGTCTTGTTTTGAAATCTACCATCTCACCTATGAACAACTATGGATAGAAAAAAATCCAAGAATAAAGTTATATCTTATATCTTCATCCGAAAATTTTATTTTGCATCGATTGTATGAACACGGATAGAAGTTTTTGTATTTTTGTTTTTATTGCATTTTTATAGCAGTATTTTTATAAGTGGCAATAATTTTTACTTTACTTTTCTTATAAATAACTTTAATTATAAATTAAAAAAAATTATTTGAAAGCTTAAATTATTTATATTAATTTATATCAAAAAACAAATTTTAGAAACGCACAAATTTAAAGTAAAAACTAATCACAAATTCAAAACAAAATTATTCAGAACAAAAACAAATTGTTTTATCCACTTTTCTATACAAGAAAAACAGCGAAGAAACAGATAGAAACAGAGAATAGAAAAAAATCCTCTGATACATTTTTGGTTCTATCGTGATTCATACAATACAAACGTCGTTATATCCGAGGATATATCTTCTATTCGCGTTCATACAATCAGCCCTAAAAGTTAATATTCTCACATTGAAAATTTTATTATTCTAATGTTGAAAGTAAAATGGCAAAGATAATTATTGTTTTATGAATGATACGAGTATCAAACCAATTTATTTCATCAATCAATCGATCATCAATCAATAATTGTCCAAACAAATGCGAAGTCTTAAACAATTTGTTTTCAGTTGATATCAAATGTACTTGTCTGCTAAATATAAAACCTTATTCAAATCCTTAATAATTTTTGATTATGTAAAAACAACAAAATTATTCAAATAAAATTGAAATCGGTTTTATTGATGTAAATTTATTCCTTAATTTTTATTGCATTTATAGCTAATTTTATTCCTCTTTTAATGAATGTATATAAGTATTTATTTTTGGCATAAATAATAAACATTGTGTTCGTTATTCATAAATTGTTGTCAGTAAAGAGTGTGATGAAATGATATAATTTTTCACAAAATTAATGATCTCTAAATAAAGAAAAACGAAAATGGGAGAATCGTTATAAAGATATGTGGCATGGTCGTTTTACACATAATTTTAAATTATAATTTATAAAATTTTGCGCAGAATTAAATAGATAATTTTAATTAAGAATGCTAAAATAATTGCAATATGATTATTTAATAAAAATGTATCGTTATAAGTAGTATTGTTTGTTTAGAAGTATATGCCTTGTTTTTGAGTTATGTTTTTTTGTCAAAAATATAATAGATGAAACTTACACCTTTAAAGCTAAGCTCTATTGTCTTGAGTGCATAATCTAAATTCTTACATATAAAAATAGGGATAAATCTTAAATCTCTCACATCACATATTTTAGTCACATAAACTAGTCACGTATGACTAAAAATTCGACAAAATAAATACGTATATAAAGAACATGCCATTATATAGCCCGCTCTAAAAAATGAAAAAGGCTTTCCATTTCACGTCAGCCAAAGAATTTTTCATTTTCTTTTCAATGACAATGTTACAAATAAAAAATTAAATTTTGCTTAATTTTCTAATTATATTCAATTTAAATTTAAATGAATGTGAAAAACAAATTTATATTATTTTTTTTAAATGCATCTTTAAATTATTTTTTTTTAAAGCAATGATAAATAAATATGTTTAACTTTACAAATTTGTCTGTGATACTTAATTTATGGTTATTTTTTCGTTTTCTTATAAGATAATTAATTAACTTTAACGATGCATATCAATATTTTCTTTCGTCACTCGAGCATTATTATATTTATCTTAACATAATAAAAAATGTATACAAATTATGGTAATGGAAGATTTTCTTTGTATAAAATGGGGAAGCTTCACATT
Organism: Diogma glabrata; assembly: GCA_963693315.1. Taxonomy (NCBI): domain Eukaryota; kingdom Metazoa; phylum Arthropoda; class Insecta; order Diptera; family Cylindrotomidae; genus Diogma; species Diogma glabrata. The sequence continues at coordinate 268,363,261 of OY856186.1, forward strand.
CCTGTTATTTTATAATGATAATGTTAAGATTTTATATTTTGTATTATAAATTTAATATCGTTTTTCGTAGCGTTATAACAACGTTGATACATTGTGACACAAATCTAAAAAAACATTTTTATCATATAGTTATATCTATAAGTGATTTTATATTGAAAAGTAACCAACCAACCACTTATGGGGCTATTACACACAAATTAAATTCAGCTCCCATAATCAATTTTGCAGTTACCATAATTTGAAAAATTGATGAAAAATCTTTGTATGAGAAAAAGAGGGATAGCATGCGCGAGATAGATATAAAAACTGCAAGAAAAGTTAGCTGATAGCAACTGACTTTTTGAAAAATAATTTGGTTCACTAATTAACTGCTAGAAAAGTGTCAGATGATTTCATCGGCACATTCAACCGGCTTAAAACCGATTATCACATAATTTGATTTTCATATTGAAATCATAATAAAAATTATATTATATTAGGTATAAAATGATTAAATACATATTTTAAAGATTTTAATGTCAAAATTTTACGTTTTCTTTACGTATTTTCGATTCACATTTTTTTTTTCTCAAATCTTAGCGCACTTTCTTATTGTACAAGCTACAACAATTGCTCTATAATGTGTTGTCGCCATTTTGTCGTTTCATTTACTTTTACAGTATATAATTTATTTACAATTTATATAAAACTAATTTAGATATAATCGATTATATAATATAATATTAATACTAAATAGCTAATGATTTTTTTAGAAATTGTTGTTTAATAGTAGTTTAATCAATGAGTGAATTGAATAATGAAGTAGTTTATTCTCAAGCAAAAGTTTAAAATTTGAGCGAGGCACGAGCGAGAATTTTAATTTGCGAGATAATAAAATTCATTATTCACGAATCGATTACAATACTTTATTCTCTGACAAAGAATTGTTTATTATAAAAAATAAAAACATTTTCTTCAATTAAAACAATAAATCTTTATTGTTTTAATTGATAAATCAAATTTCTTAATAAAAAAACCCTGATGATAAAAAACGCCCTTCTCATACAATCAACCAAGTTCATATAAACGAAATAAGAGAATTTAAATTAAAATTTGATTTTTGAACAAAACTTATCAAAGCAATTGTGATTATAATTTGAAAATAATTTTAATGAAATCAAAACAATTTGACCAATTGGAATCATACCAATTGAATAATGATAATTTTTTTATAGGAAAATTTTCATTAGACAATAGGTTAAGTTCATTAGGCTATATCTTAGAAAACAATACAATAATACATACTATTATTATCAAAAAAACATACAAATAAAGCTGATATAATTAAATGGAAGAGAATAAAAATTATTATTGCTTCGTAAAGTTATTTGTATTTTCTTACAGTTTTTGATCTTTTCGCCATCTACAGTCAAAAATAATTAATACAATCATCTGAAAAGTTGATGATAGCAACTGAATTTAATTTGTGTGTAATAGCACCATTAGAATGAATAATGATACATAATTAGTTCATTATTTGTGTCATATTTCTCATATGCGCTAAAGAACGTTATCTTTTATTATGGAATAATTGCATTTCTTAAAAAGCAAAGCCGACTACAAAAGACTCTAGCGTCCTTAGACTGGCGAGTTCCGAAATTTTATTTTCACGTTAGTGCTACCTGCCTAACGCTTAAATAATTATGTGTACCATGCGGCTGCAGGGGTATTTCCTATATTGTTTATAACTAATGATACTTCACATCACTGCAATTCATTCACGTTTTAAAACCAATAAAACACAAGCATTTTTTTCCCTACATTAAAAAAAAATAGTAGGTAAAATATAACAAACAATTGTCTGTTGAAATTACTCAAAAGACATGCTGTTTAAATTTGATTATTTTTACAAATATGTCTTTTAATTAGCAGTTTTTAACAAACATGTTTTTTAAATGTTTTTAACAACACTTTTTTTATATAAAATGTGTTGCGTAGCGATGAAGCCAATTACAGTATGTGTAATATGCGTTCTGAGGTTCTGACGGACGTAAAACCGTTTCTTTTTTTTAATGTTTTCCTTTTAAAGAATGGATACATAAACAATAAATGATATCCCTATCCGTAGAAAATTTTTCATGATAGGATGGAGGAAATCAAAATAAAATAAAAGCTAAACAGCGATTTCATATTTCTTGATCATGATTGAAACTCATATATAGAGCTATTTGTTTAGCTACTCGTTTGTTCGAGAAAGCAATAATATAAGGCATTTTCAAGGAATATAGCACAATTAAGATTGATAGTGCTACTGTTGACTGGATAGTGTTCGTCCAATAGCGCCCATACATAAGATATCACCTTAGATTAAGACATCTCACTGCTATTGCCAATAGTATGTGATATCTCACGTTAGCTCATATGTCAATAGCAGCCACTAGAGCACACGGAGTTCTCACACCAATATAATGGTAAATTTTGTTCTTCAAATTTTTAAATTTAAATTAATATTATCCCTGAAAAATATAGGTATTTAATAGTATAGTATAACATAACCTTACTAATTATGTATGTATGTACAACAAATTTGTGCAAATATTTAGCAAAATAAATAAAAATCTTAAAAAATTCAAACGCTAATTATTCAAATTATCCTTTTTTATTTTCATTTTTCCGATTTAGAGTTAGGTTATAAAAACAGTATTTTTCATAACTGTAATAAAGAAATGGTTGTTGTTTTTGTTCGTAATAATTGATAATAATTAACAGACATCTTAGTCAAATTTACAAACTGTTAAAAATTGATGGCAAAATAAATTAAACTCACATCAGTTTGTTGAATTTAACGAACATATCGAAACAGAAATCAGATCAAAAGTAAGTATAACTGTGGCAAAATGAAGATTATGACTCAATTCTGCCGACCCAGATATGGTTCCTCTACCTAAAAATAAATTATTATCACGGAGAGCGCTACTAAAAACCAGACTCTAAGCCTCTCAGCTCCCATGGTCATAGTTGTTTTTGCAACTTAAAGAAAGGTAAAAAAATTTCATTGGATAATGAAAAAGGGTGCATCCACAACCCGAAAATAAAATTGAGCCCCCACTTCACTTCAATGAAGAAATTGTGGTGTTGAAGAATGGTACGACTCACGACTGGTAAGCACCCAAGGTGCTATCTCTATAGTGACCACTAGGGTGGCCCTTAAAAACAAAATTTTTTATTTTTTGTACGGCACCGTCCCATTTCGTGTGAATACCCATAAAAATATTATTTGCAAAATCTGATATCAATCGGTCAATTCTAAGACGTGCCACTTAATGTTGAGAAATTTTGTTCTGGAGCCTTAAAAAAACATTTTTATTTTTTGTGCGACACCATCGCATTTCGTGTCAATACCCATAAAAATATTATGTGTAAAAATTGAAATCAATCGTTCAACTCTAAGGGGTGCCCCCGGCTACTTAAACTTGAAAGGTTTTGTTCTGGCCATTACAAAGAAACATTTTAATTTTTTATACGACACCCTCCCATTTCGTGTGAATACCCTAAAAAATCTTATTTGCAAAATTTGAAATCACTCGGTCAACTTTAAGGCGTGCCCCCGGCCACTTAAATTTGAGAGGGTTTGTTCTAGACCTTAAAAAAAATTTTATTTTTTGTGCGACACCCTCCCATTTCGTGTCAATACCCATACAAAAATTATGTGTAAAATTTGAAATCAATCGTTCAACTCTAAGGCGTGCCTTCGGCCACTTGAACTTGAAAGGTTTTGTTCTGGCCATTACAAAGAAAAATTTAATTTTTTTGTACGACACCCTCCCATTTCGTGTGAATACTCTTAAAAATGTTATTTGCAAAATTTGAAATCAATCGTTCAACTTTAAGGCGTGCCCCGGCCACTTAAAGTTGAGAGGTTTTTGTTCTTGCCATTACAAACAAAAATTTAAATTTTTTGTACGACACCCTCCCATTTCATGTCAATACCCGTAAAAATATTATTTGCAAAATTTGAAATCAATCGGTCAATCGGACGTGCCTCCGGCCACTTAAAATTGAGAAATTTTGTTCTGGACCTTAAAAAAAAATTTTATATTTTGTGCGACACCCTCCCATTTCGTGTCAATACCCATAAAAAAATTATGTGTAAAGTTTGAAATCAATCGTTCACCTCTAAGGTGTAAAAAACATTCTAGGGTAAACTAAGGGCCACCCTAGTAACCATTCTTCTACACCAAAACCCCTCCGAAGGGAATTGAGGAATTGAGGGAATCGGTCGGTCGATCGCATATCCATAATAGGATAAAGCCGACTATGAAGCCCCATGGATGGCTTCTTAGGCTTAGCATTTCACGTAAATTAAATTTTATCAAATTAATTTCCTGCAAAAAAAATTATCATATATAATATCACGAGTCGTCAAATAATAGTCGATTATTTTTCATAATCATTATTACGAATGTCATTTGAGGTCCCGAGTGCGCGTAGCGCACGAGGGAAATTTTTGACCTCAAATGGCATGAGTGGTAATGTTGAAAAATAATCGACTAATAATTTGATGACGAGTTGTATTTAGCAGACAATTTAACGAACAGAAATAGTAACATTATTTCATACAACATAATCCTTTGTTGTCAAACAAAATTAAATATTATTTCTTCTTAGTAGGCGCATAAATGTTATAAATTTGTAATTTATTTTTGATAAATAAACATAAACATGCAATCATTTATGAATGAAAACGGACATTTTTACTATTTGCAAATTGCATTTTCACATAATTTTGTATATGCATATTTGTTTTAAATTAATATATTAAGTAGGCGGAAAATATTCGAAAATATTCGCTGTTCCTTCCTAACAGAAAAAAATAATCGAAACAAATCGTTTTGATTTGCTAAAAAATAGTAAATGAAGCGTTTTGATTGGACCTTATTGAAACTTTATTTTTTGAGTTGAATTGTCATATATAATATCACGAGTCGTCAAATAATAGTCGATTATTTTTCATAATCATTATTACGAATGTCATTTGAGGTCCCGAGTGCGCGTAGCGCACGAGGGAAATTTTTGACCTCAAATGGCATGAGTGGTAATGTTGAAAAATAATCGACTAATAATTTGATGACGAGTTGTATTTAGCAGACAATTTAACGAACAGAAATAGTAACATTATTTCAAACAACATAATCCTTTGTTGTCAAACAAAATTAAATATTATTTCTTCTTAGTAGGCGCATAAATGTTATAAATTTGTAATTTATTTTTGATAAATAAACATAAACATGCAATCATTTATGAATGAAAACGGACATTTTTACTATTTGCAAATTGCATTTTCACATAATTTTGTATATGCATATTTGTTTTAAATTAATATATTAAGTAGGCGGAAAATATTCGAAAATATTCGCTGTTCCTTCCTAACAGAAAAAAATAATCGAAACAAATCGTTTTGATTTGCTAAAAAATAGTAAATGAAGCGTTTTGATTGGACCTTATTGAAACTTTATTTTTTGAGTTGAATTGTCATATATAATATCACGAGTCGTCAAATAATAGTCGATTATTTTTCATAATCATTATTACGAATGTCATTTGAGGTCCCGAGTGCGCGTAGCGCACGAGGGAAATTTTTGACCTCAAATGGCATGAGTGGTAATGTTGAAAAATAATCGACTAATAATTTGATGACGAGTTGTATTTAGCAGACAATTTAACGAACAGAAATAGTAACATTATTTCAAACAACATAATCCTTTGTTGTCAAACAAAATTAAATATTATTTCTTCTTAGTAGGCGCATAAATGTTATAAATTTGTAATTTATTTTTGATAAATAAACATAAACATGCAATCATTTATGAATGAAAACGGAAATTTTTACTATTTGCAAATTACATTTTCACATAATTTTGTATGTGCATATTTGTTTTAAATTAATATATTAAGTAGGCGGAAAATATTCGAAAATATTCGCTGTTCCTTCCTAACAGAAAAAAATAATCGAAACAAATCGTTTTGATTTGCTAAAAAATAGTAAATGAAGCGTTTTGATTGGACCTTATTGAAACTTTTGTTTTTGAGTTGAATTGTCAAAATAATTTTTTCAGTCTTTTGCTATACAACAACAGTTACAAACCCGGTCCTTGTTTCGGCGCCAAATTGGTAAACCGGGATTTTTTACAACAGTAATTATATAACAACAAGCAAAAACTGCAAACCCCATCCCCTAAGTTATTTCAAATAAATTTCATAATTTAATTACCAAAACAGCCAAAGTCATTTTAAACTATGTTTAACAAAATGAGGTAAAAATTAAAGTATAACAAATTGGTTTTTGTATATAGTTGTAAGTTTCCATTTTGATTTTACATTAAAAAAACTAATTTTCAAAATTCTCTACCCGGTGCACAGGCCCATTAATGGTTAACAGTACTTGGCTATTGTTATTGGGCCAGCACTAGAACCATTTATCGACCGTTCCATATGGTTAACAGAAAAGAGCCAGTATATAACCTTTGAACGGCCATGCATTGGCCCATGGAAGGTAAACAGTACTTGGCAATTGTTATTGGGCCATTACTGGAACCATAAATCAGCCGATCTGTAGTTTATTGAAAATAACCAGTACACTTTACATTAAATGGCCAATCAATGGCCCGTTAATGGTTAACATTAATTGGCTATTGTACTGCAGCCATTAATTTGCCGATCTATGTCGTTTTTTTTTAAATTTTACTAGAGTATTATCGGTTTTAGAAATACACAGTTTGAAAAATTTCACATATAGTTTAGTTATCGCTTCTCGGCTGAAAGACTATGATAATATTGAAAAGGTTGGTATATGTTGTAAATTTTTTTTCATTTTGTATTTTATTTTAATTATTTTGTAATTAATTTTTTAAAATTTACATATGAAAATATTATTTTATATATTTTTTAATAGCCGAGTATTGGCAGTCATGGTTGCCAGTACTGGGCCATTGTTGCATTACTGAACCAGTTGCATGAGAAGCTTTGAAATTTTTTCCGTCATTTTAATTTTATTTTAAATTATTTTATATTTAATTTTTTTAAAGTTACAAATGATAATATTTTATATTTTTTTAATGGCATATGGTCGCCAGCACTTGGCCATTACTACAATACTGTTTATTATTATTGGTCTGTTACTAGGCCAACTGTACAACCTTGAATGGACCATTGCTGTTGTTTTTTCTCTGGCCCGTGAATGGCAGCCATTTATTATCCAAAGTTATCTTCTAGTAAAATTATCTCAATGGCCCATTCGTGGTTGCCAATACTCGCCCATTGCTGCATTACTGGCTGCCAGTAATGGACCATCACTGGACCAGTTGTACAACCTTGTATGAGAACATTGCAAAGCACTTACGACAGCCAACGTCAATAAATCCAGTGTCGCGCTACATATGGTCGAAAACCCAACTCATGCAATAGATTTAGCTAATTCCAAAATTATAAAAACAGTTCGAAAAGATTGGGAACTAGACGCATATGAATCGCTATACATTGAAAAATACAAACCAAATATAACTGCGAGAAAAAACAAAACGTCATAACATCTGACTTATTTAACCTCGTTAAATAAAAAATAAAAATAATAAACATAATCAGACTGTAACATTTCAATATTTAGTTTTAAGATGTTTAATTCATAAATTCATTTCAATTTTTCTATTGTTAAAAATCACAACAATTTTTGCACTTATCCTTATTTTATTATGCTTAAAACAATTGTCATTATTAAAATGTTCAAATTCGGGGTTTTCCCACTCTAATTTAATTAGCTAACGGAAGTATCTTTGTCAAGGAAAGAATTTTTAGATTTAGTTGTAAATATTTTCACTCTGAGGATGATCGAAAGATTGAAACACGTGTAAGAGAAATAATAAAATTGAAATTGTTTTTTAGACGTTTAGATTAAATTTTAAAATATATATTTAATATAAAATAAAAATATATTTGTTTTGAATTTTGAAAAATAATTTTTTTAATGTAAAATCAAAAAGGAAACTTGCAACTATCTACAAAAACCAATTTGTTATACTATAGTGATTTTACCGCACTCCAAAATCGAAAATAAAAATTTTATAAAAACTAAAGTGTTTCCATTTAAAATAATATAATAAATATGGAGTAGCTGAAACGCACTCCAAAATCGAAAATAAAATTTTCATAAAAACTAAAGTGTTTCCATTTAAAATAATATAATAAATATGGAGGGGCTGAAATTTCAAGCTCTGAGATATCAAGACTTCGGTCTGGGCTAAGGATTTTGGTATAGTTTTCGGCAAAACACTTTTATGAGGACATTGTTTTTAGTTTTGGTTAGCGATGTATATCAAACATAAAACTCTTTGTCAAAGCATTTTTTTATCTCTGTTTAGAAATTGATTAAAAAACTAACACGAAACATCAATACGTTGCCGGAAAATTATAACAGATCATAAATTAACATAAATTAGTCAAAAGATGATACAATCAGCAAACTACTCAAAAACCTCTCCATTTAGCGTTTCGAGAAAATATTACAAATCCAAAATTTCATATTTCTTTCAAAATTCCAAAAATATTGTAAAATTTAAATAAAATCAAAAATTCAAACTTTGTTCAAAATTCTAAAAATATTCCAAAAATTATTCCAAAATCAAAGATTAAAACTTTTTTCAAAAAATCTAAAAATCTTGCAAAAATTATAACAAAATCAAAAATGGAAACTTTTTTCAGAATTCCAAAAATACTCCAAAAATTAGAATAAAATCAAATATTTATACTTTTTCTAAATTCTAATAATATTCCAAAAATTCTTACAAATTCAAAAATTCAAACTTTTTCCAAAATTCTTAAAATATTGCAAAAATTATAACAATATCAAAAATTGAAGCTTTTTCCAAAGTTCCAAAAATTATAATAAAATCAAAAATTTTAACTTTTTTCAAAATTCTAAAAATATTCCAAAACTTCTTACAAAATCAAAAATTTTTTCAAAATTCTAAGAATATATGTATGTATATAAAATTCAAAAATTCAATTTTTTTCAAAATTCTGAAAATATTGCAAAAATTATTACAAAATCAAAAAAATACAAACTTTTTTCAAAACTCCAAAAGTATTTCAAAAACTATAACAAATTCAAAAATGTCCATGTTCAATTACATTTACGTCATACAAACAGCTAAATTTTTTTTGACATACTAGACATTACTTTTATGACAAACTTCAAAACCCCTGATATATCATAGCCCTATCCATTCACGCCATTTGCAATAAACAATGAACATTGCCATATGCAAAAAATTGGATTTGTGTTTTTGATTAAATATTTTTGAATTTTTTTTATATGGAGTTTTATTTTTCCAGATGGCGTTATGAGCGTTATGGCGATTTTTTGAATTTTTTTTATATTGAGTTTTAATTTCAAAATAGCGCTACAAGTTCACGATTTTTACTGTGCTAAAAAATGAAGAAGGCTTCTATATCGAGGGTTTTGCAAACTTATAATGCTAACAAATTTTTAATAATAATAATTTCATGTTCATGACATTATTTTTTTGACAAACTTATAATGCCATAATTCTCTATAATAATAATAAAATTTCATTTCATACAAATAATTAATTTTTTCCAAAAAATTGGTTAAAAAACGTTGAAAACTTGACAACGTTTTTTTGACAAACTTGTAATGCAATAATCCAGTTTTTGATTTCACATACCAATCCCGACCATCAAGATTTTTCCACATTTATCATTACTACTCATTAACAATTAAAATTAACGTTTTTTTAATAAAAAATATGCAAATTTCCTTGTTTTGACACACTTGACAGTTTTTTGACACACTATCGGTACAGTTATCGAACACATCGTCCTTTCGGACCTGTCCATAGAGTATATACATATGTTTAGAAAAACAAATTTTTGAAATCCCTCCAGCGGTTTTCTAGATTTCGTAGGTAATGACGGACGGCCGGCAGGACGGTAGGTCCTAAGGGTCAGTAGGTCCTAAAACGTCGAGAAATGCCAAACAAGTGGGGGTAAGAATTTCACTTTTGGGGCTCATGAATGTAATACTTAGGTCTTTCAGACCGAAGTAAAATTAATATCACCAATGATGATGTCAAAAGTTAATTTTAATTAAAGTGAATTTTGTTTTGTAACATCATGGCGGATATATCAGCTGCGGTCTACGATATATATTTTTATCTTACCTTTCTTCGTTCAGAAATTTTTCTTTTTTTCCTTCGGTAAATATTAGGGTTGGATTAAAAATTATTTTATTTTGACAAAAATGTGTCGTTACATATTTATTACATAAACAAGTTGTATGTACCACTAACAGGATTATTGACAAACCAATTTTAATTTTGTCCCAACAATTTTTTTTAAATTTGCTGTCTCCTCTTATTTTATTTTTATTTCCTCATAAAATATTGGACTATGTCATTTTTATTAAATGATATGCTCTATTTTTTATCGTTGTATTGTCCTTAAAATATAAAAATTGGCGGTTATCAACATATATAAAGAATGCAAGTTTTTGTGAAACCTGCAGATCCTATTTCTTAAAAGGTTTACGTGTATAGAAGAAGTAAAACTAAATAATTTAGCTTATCATATTCATAGTTATAAACATGAATTGTACTCCAACTAGAGCAATTATGTTTTAAAATTTTCACTTTATACTTAACTAAAATCATAAAGCCATTTATGATATTTCAACATTGTTTAATATTAAAACTGGTGTATGTTATTTGACTGATAAAAATCTTCTGCAATACCATAGACAATATACTAGATGCCTTTCTCTTTGACATCAAATGTGCAACTAAATTTAATAAATGGTTTTTTTACTCAAAAAAAATTCTAGAATGGGTAGAGTGTATTCAAAATATTTCCTATCTATTTTTTTCTTACATGACAATATTAAACTCTGTAAAATTTAATATCGAGGGGAAAAATAAAAATTTTAAAGGAAAAATAATAATATTATTTTATGCTTCACAATGATATAAAGTTGTTATAATGTCTTGGATACGCGATATATAAACACATTCATAAAAACCGGGGCGTTATGAGAGGGCATTATGAATTCATAACGCCCGCTATTAAGATGCTAAAAAACTAAATAAAATTATTTTTGCTGTAGTTTTGTCTACAAAATGTAAATAATTCTTATTCAATTTAAGCTAGTAAAAGATTTTTACATTTGTTTAAAAATGTTTAGCAACATTTTAGTTATTAAATGTTCATATAGTTTTCCAAAAATATCAAATAATTTTAAACGTCATACAATGTTTTTTGTCATACGCTACAAAATTTAGGAGAATTTGTTTATATAGCAACGTACAAACATCAAATATTTAATTTAAACTTCAAAATCGTTATTTTCTTGGCATACTATGCTACATTTGTATATTTTTGCATATCAATATACACTAACAAATTAAATTCTTTCTTAGTTTTTAGCTTATTAAGTGAAACATAAAATCTTGTATGCACCACTGGCGTTACTGGGTATGACGCCCATCAAGCGACATCCATCCCTCGGGCCAGAGGCCCTCGGGCTAGATTTCGTCGCTTTCCGGGCGCAATAACCTACATAACGCCCTAGGTACATAAATAGCTATTTTGTATCTTTTTTGGCAACCAAATTATCAAGGTATAAAACAAAAGAAATTTGTTTGCCCATGCGTGTGTGGGTTAAAATAAAAATTGATGGTTATTATTATTTTTAGATTTGTGTATCTTTTTCATTTAGGATGGATTATTTAAAAGGAAAAGAAACCAATTTTTATTTTTGTTTTGTTTCGGATACAACAACAAATTTTAAATTGAAAGGAAAAGAAATCTTTGATTTTATTATTTTAGAGTAAATACATTTCATTCATTAGAAAAAAAGTTTTTGTTTTTTTTTCAATTCATTCAATTTAAATTAGCATGGAATTTGTTTAAATTTCATAACTGAAAATTAAGAAGGTTACCAAATTCAGTAGTAGTTATTTTTCTTGGTCTCAGATTGCAAGAATAAGATTTTACATTATATCAGTAAAACAAAAACTTCCGTTTTTAATTAATTCTGACTTCTGAGAGAACTTTTTTTACAGCTGTTGATTAGCCAGTTTTAAGTTTGTTTTGGTTTTTTTTTAACGCTTTGGCAGCAATGGTTATGTAATCATTCGATGGGAGCATTCGTTTTCTGACTGTGTTTTATGCTGTGGATGTAATGGTTGATTGAAGAGTTTCCACTTTTTTTGTATGTTTAATGGAAACTCTTGACGGCTATTATGGTCTTCTCAGTTGCAAGTCAATATTTATTATTTACTAATATTTATTCAGCATTTCTGAATGTTTTAATACCACGAAATATCTAGCGTAGGGTTCTTTGTCTTTAAATTAAATGTAGATGACAGCTTGTATTTGTAATTAAAGAAAATAAGCAAATGATCGGTGTCCATACCAACAAATCTGTATGATCAAACGACAGTTATACTTGTATATTACCTTTTAAAGATCATGACTATTCTACAGGATGCAAATTGCAATAAATATTTTCTTACGTTGGAAGCTTGATGGTTGGACACATAGATTGGCCGAAGTTATGCGTTCAATGTTGGCATTTGAATACATTCGGAACATTGTCGTCATTTTGACACAATTCAAAGAGAGTTTCTATTTTAAATGGCTTTTGTTATGAAATTTGTAATATTGTTCACTATTCATTTTTGTTAATAGCTGTAATGTTGTTTACATTAACGAAAACTTTGAGGGGATACTACCTACTACCATACTACCTACTCCTCAAACAGATCGGATATTGATAATATTGAAATCTCATAAAAGTAAACTACTTCTAATAAGTTTTAGAAACAAATTTATTAAAAATAAAAATCAAATGCATATTTATCAATATCCGATCATTTTCCAATTAAAGCGGTTATAAAATTATACCATACTACAAGAACCCATCTGGATAAAAGAAATTTGTGAAGAAGTTAATTTTGAAAGATTTTATAGGAATGTCAGTTGTTTAATTAATTATTACAGTAAGTAATATGAACAGAAAATAAGAGCGATCGTGGCTTGCGTCTTCATCAACTCATATTCTTGATTTCAATTATTTAAAATTTTTAATCTCTTTTTTGATTGGAGATCTCTAAATTTGCTTTTAATTTTAGAACCCTTAAATTCACCTTTTGTAATGCACCATTTCGAATTTTTTCTGGTTAGTTCGTTAAAACGAAAAAATTAATTAAAGATTTTATGTGCTCATGGCAATCGTCTTCGTGTGTAGGTACAAAGCCAGGAAAATCTTTTTCTACAACAGTAATACATTTTTCAGTTATTTTCATGCAAATATTTGGTAAATGACAATTCGCTTTGTATAACTGCTCAAAAACTGTAAGTAAAACGTAGGCTATTGCAGCATATTCTTCAGTTGGTGCTCGAAGGGATCCATAATGAGTCGATTTCTTAAATGTTTTTTCCATTATGAATGTTTCGTTTATTGCAGGTGCCGTTATTTCTTGCGCTTTTAATAATTTACTTTGACATTTATTACAACAAATTTTTTTAAAAGCACAATAACCAGCATAATAAGTTATGGCATTTCTTTTAATAACGTTTTCATCGGTTTGGTAAATTATTTCGCACTCTTCCGGAATATGCTCGTGTTCTGGATCTCCATGCAATAAGATTAGATTAGATCAGAAATGGTTGGGCAAGTTGCACGAGGCAAAACTTGTCCTGGCACGCAGACTCTACGGTCCATAGCGCCGTGTCCGAGTTTGGTCTCATAACAACTATTCCACAAACCTTTCTGTAAGTTTAATGAAATCTCGAACCAACTGTATTGGCGACAGTTTGATTGTGCCAGCCTCTACAGTTTCAGCGCCAAAAATTCTAGCTCTGATCCTAGAAAAGGCTGGACATACACACAAAAAGTGCTCCGAGTCCTCCTCCTCTTCAAGACAACACCCACATACAGGACTTTCACTAAGTCCCATGGTAAAAAGGTGTTTGTTTAGATGTCCGTGTCCTGTAAGGACACCGACCACAGTGCTGAGAGTTTTCCTCTTCAGACTTAAAAGAAAATTAACATTTTTATCTGAAATGCTAAAAAACATCTTACTTTGTCTGCCTGTCGATGACGCGTTCCACAAGGCCTTCATCTTGAGGTCGGCATCCACCTTTAATAACGACAAGGCAAACGTTTTGGATAACCCTAAGGCGGGTTCTGGACCTGAATATTTCATGCCCGCTCCAGCCCTTGCAAGTTCATCCGCTTTTATGTTTCCCGGAATGCCACTATGACCTGGAACCCACCGCAAAGTGATATTGTTGTGTTGCGCTATCTTACAAAGATTTTCCCTACACTCATTGAAGAGTTTGGAAGTAGTTTCCGGGTTTACCAGTGCTTTGATAGCTGTTTGGCTATCCGAACAGATGCAGATTTCCTTTCCTTGCAGACGCAGAAGAGTTATTATATGCGTGCATTCATTGATAGCATACACCTCCGCTTGAAGAACAGTGCAAAACCGTCCAAGCGGAAATTTGTTGCTGCTTATGACATTATCTGCTTCCAGGTACACGCCAGCTCCTGCATTTCCATTCAACAGTGAGCCGTCTGTATAGAAAACATAAATCTCGCTGGAGGACCATTCGGACCGAATTCCCGCACATTCTTCTCCATGCAATAAACTCTCCTTATAAATATTTTTGAAATTTTTCCATTCAAGATCGATCATATGTTCATCGTCAGGCTTACAATTTGAATACTCGCTTTGGAATAAGTATGGATATTATGTTTGCAAAATGAACACCTATTTCATTGCAAGTCGGCATAAAATTAAAACCACCTCTACCCCGTAACTTTGGAAAAAAGTTTTCAAGAGCGTCTTGGTTAGTTTTGCCAGTTAATAAACAATTCACCTCATACGCATTGGTCAGATATTCTAATGAAGCACAATTGTGCTTTAATTGTTATTTTTATGTTTTTGAGAAATTTAATATAGTTAGCATTTTCGGAGAGAATTTTCAAATCTTCCAAATAACACAAACTATCTTTTAAATAATCATATATATGACATTGTTTTTTCTAAGAGGTGCTTCAAAAGGTGACCTTGGAAAAGAAGCTCGTGAATTTAAACAGTCAAATATATTATTGAACCGTTGAATGAAATTAGGTGTTGAACTTGCTTGACGAAAATGAGTTCCTAAAATTTCCGGACAAGTTTGTTGCACGGTTTTAGTAGCGTTAATTCGTGTTCGAGAAAATAATGAACAATTAGAATTTTAATCGGACTAAAAATCTTTAGAATTAAATATCTCAAGAAAACGAAATTAATCGAAATGAGAATAGAATTTATAAATGTTACAAAATATTAAAATCAATATAAGCTTACATAAATAGCAAATTTTTTTAGTTTCTTAGCATTTCAGTTTTTATACATATAAAACACCATTAAGTTTGCGTCTTTTCGATAAAAGTAAAATTATAAAATTGAATACAAACAAACCATTTAAATAAATTAAGACCATTACAAGAACAGATTAAAAGAATTTTTCTATAAATAAATTAAATTAAATTGAATTAAAATAAATAAAAAATTTTTGTATACTAACAATAATCTAAAGGTGTACATTAGTACCCAGGCAGTGGCGGATTACCATAGAGGCGGAAGAGGCGGCCGCCTCGGGCCCCACATGCACAGGGGCCCCCTCGCTACAAATAGTATTGATATTTTATAGGTATTCAAATATCAGATGACTGCGTTCATTCAACCAAAGTTTTTAAACCTAAAGATTTTTTTAATATTATCCCACATGTAAAAGTGTTAGGTTGTCAATTTGTATTACTTTTTTTCATGTATGTATTTATTTTAATAATTCTAATTTGATAGTTTTATAATTTTTTAATGTACAAATTCGTTTTCCAATTTGTATAGTAAAAAAACATTTTGTATTGAAAAGTTCCACTGTTACGAATGAATATTAATACTAAAACTTTATTTGCAATGGGCTGTTATTATATCAATCGCAAAATTATTGATAAAAACAAAATCCAGATAAGTATTTTTTGGATATCTGAAGTATATTTGTGTTTTATGTTTTCATCAATGATTTTGGATTTCTTTTAAGACCTACAATTTATTGAAAGCATTAAACTGAAAACCTAAATTTTAAGCATATAATTGTACATATTTTAGATTGATTTCATATATAACTAAATAAATGAAAACTTTTTAACGTGTAGAATTGAAATCTTTTATTGTTTGCTTAAAATCCATGTATTTTTTATACAATACATGCTAAATTCATCATTTGGATTAACGTTTGAAAAGGGTTTCCATATGATATGATTGATATAGTATAGGTGTTTTAGCTTTAGTTGTATATTTCGTTTTATCAACGTTGATTGGAAAAAAGATTGTCTAAAAAATTTGTTTGAAAAATTTGAAAAAATGATTGTTTGTAACTGGACGTATTGATACTCAAATAGCTCGTGAAATTGAAGTACAACAAAAATACTGGCGGGAAGTTTTAAAAAGAGTTGCAGCTACAGTAAAGCTATTAGCTACTTTGGGTTTAGCATTTCGTGGTCATCGAGAAGATATTCATTCGAACAGAAAAGGAAATTTTATGACACGCATTGAGTACCTATCCCAATTTGATGGTTTTCTTAAAAATCATTTGAAGAGGTACAGCCATCCAGGAAAAGGTAATGTAAGTTATTTATCACATACCACATGCGATGAATTTATAAATTTAATGGGAACTGAAGTAATAGAACACCTAATTCAAGAAATTCAGGACTCTATATTATTCAATTATTGTTGATTCTACGCCAGACGTGAACCACACTGACCAACTAAGTTTTATATTAAGGTACATTTATAAAGTGGGCGATGCGAGAGAACGATTTTTGGATTTTTACAAATTGAAAATCACAATTCATAATATCTAGCACAACTTATTTTGAAAGCTTTAAACAATTTGTCTTTGGATTTTAAAAATTGTCGCGGTCAAACATATATGGCCGGAAAATATAATGGTTTACAAGCCAGAATTAAAACTCAAAGTGAGACCGCCATTTTTATTCCTTGTACAAGTCATACGCTTAATTTAATTGGAAATTATGCTGTAGATGCTTATTCTACTGCGGTGTATTATTTTAACTTTATCCAAAATATATATGTATTCTTTTCTTCATCTACTCACAGATGCAAGTTGCTTATTGATAATTTTTCCGATCCTAATTCCAAACATATTAAAAAATTAAGTGACACAAGTGACAAGATGGTCTGCAAGAGCTGATGCAGTATCCGCCTTGCGGTTTAATTACAAAAATATTAAAAGCGTTCTTATCCAAATTAGCGAAAATGAAGACGAAAAACCGATTACTGAAGTTGAAGTTAAAAATTTAGCTAGCTCTTTCGATGAATATGAATTGCCTTATTAACCGTTCTATGGGATATATTATTGCAAAGAATTAATAGTACTAGAAAATCATTTCAAAATAATCAAACGAACTTATTACAATGAGTAAAACTGTTTAATTCTTTGTCACAATTTATAAGGGATCTTCGGAATGATTTTGAGAGCATAGAAAAGCAAGCAAACTTATTAACAGACAATATTAGCTACAAAGAAGGACGAAAAAGAAAACGCAAAATTATGTATGATGAATCATCTGCAAATGATACACAGCTAGTAAGACGAGAATTGTTTATTATAAATACTCACAATATGATCTGTGATAGACTTGCCACTGAAATGTCTACCAGAACGTCCATATATGAAACTGTTATAATTTTAAATTATTTTTTGATCAAAATATATCCAGTGATGAAGTTGACAAGTGTATTTTAGAATTGTCAAATACATATGCGAGGGATATAAAAGTACAATATTTTAAAGACGAAGTACATCATTTTTTTAAATATATAAAAGAAGAGAACATCACTTGTCCATTTGAGATGTACAAGGTAATCATTGATGGCCTGCAATCTTCATTTCCCAATGTGGAAACTATTTTTAAAATATTTCTTACATTGCCGATATGCAACGCAAGTGGGGAACGATCTTTCTCCGTTCTGAAGCGGATAAAAAATTATTTAAGAAATAGTCTTAATCAAACTCATTTGCAAAATTTTTGGTAAAATCTTAGGCCCCAAAATTTTGTTCCGCCTCGGGCCCCTTAAAGGCATAATCCGCCACTGTACCCAGGTTTGCAGAGAGCATTGTTTTTACATTGAGCCAAGCTTGTTTTAAGGTCGAACAATGTTGGGACAAGCCTTAAAATAAACTTGGTTGAATGTTGTTTTAACCTTAAATGATAACCACGTACCATTATTATTTTTACACATTGGAACAATATTTAAATACAATGCTGGTCCAATTCTACCCAGATAAGCAAAAAAGACTGTTTTTACATTGAGCCAAGCTTGTTTTAAGGTCGAACAATGTTGAAACAAGCTTTAAAATAAAAATGATTCGATGTTGTTTCAACCATGATTAATAACCATGCACCATTATTATTTTTACACATTGGAACAATATTTAAATACAATGCTGGGCCAATTCTAAAACAAATAAATCGAATTCATAGCTTTTTAATTTTTTATTCTAAGCATGTATAGTATAATTCATTTTATTCTCTTCCATTTTATTATATCAGCTTTATTTGTATGTTTTTTTCGATAATAATAGTATGTATTATTGTATTGTTTTCTAACCTATAGCCTAATGAACTTAACCTATTGTCTAATGAAAATTTTCCTTTAAAAAAATTATCATTATTCAATTGGTATGATTCCAATTGGTCAAATTATTTTGATTTCATTAAAATTATTTTCAAATTATAATCACAATTGCTTTGATAATTTTTTTTGATATCAGAAATTTTATTTTTCATTCATACAAACTATGATATTTAAACAGGAGCCTTTGTTTTAACTGTCGGCAATTCTTCTTGTCGTCGATAATTTTGCTTTGTCGTTATGAGAATTCTTTGTTGTCATTTTTTGTTCTAACAAAATGAAATATAATTTCATCTTAGTAGGCGCATAAATTTGTAATTTATTTTTGACAAATAAACAAACATGCAAATATTTATGAATGAAAACGGACATTTTTATCATTTGCGCATTTTTACATAATTTTGTATTATTAAATAATTTGTAGAAAAATTTTATGTAGAAACTAATAATTATCTTTTAAACAAAATTATAATTAAAAAAAATTATCTCATTAAATACCACTCTTCATTGAAATTTTTGTCTAAAATTTTTCAATTTTACTCATTAAATTATTTTTAAGCAACACTGCTCAATCAAACCACTACTTAAACCACTCGTCCTTCGGACTCGTGGTTTATTGTGCGCTTTGATTCGCAGTGTTGCTAAATAATTTAATTCGTAAAATCAAAAAATTTTCGATTACAATAAGTGTCACAATAACACATAAAAACCTTTTAAGACCAAGGTCCCACAACAACATACGTTCAAAGGTGTTGATGGACCTAAATCTTCCTTTTTTGTTTTTTTATATTTTTTGTTAAAGTTTGTTAAATTTTGTTAAAGTATGGATAACTAAACAAAAAATCCTATCACTGACAAAATATGACATAGGCCAATATTTTATGACAGAATAGAGAAAATAAAAGTAAATTAAAAAATAAATAGCAAATTTTTACAAAAATTTGCTGGAACAAAACAAAAACGTAGTTGCCAATAATCCAGCCGGTTGCATATTCCTTGATCCTGTGACGCACCGTCTTTCTTAAAGATTAAAGCCCACACATAGTTATATGAAGGCTCGTTTCCTCAAAGAAGCAATAACGTCTCATAATCAAGGACTATTGCACAGCTAAGATTGAGGGTGCTACCGTTGACTGAATACAGTTCATCCGCCACCACCCCTAAGATGTCACCATGGCTAGTGATATCTCACTGCTATTGCCAGTGGTATGTGATATCTCACGTTAACTCGTATGTCAATAGCAGGGACTGGAGTACGCGGGGTTGTCACACCCGTAGATCAAAAATAAAAAAAATTTTCAAAACAATAAAAACTGATCCCTCCATGCGGCACTTTAGCTTGATAATAAACTATTTCATTATACACTCATTGATTAAACTACTATTTGTTCAAAAAACAATAAAAGTAAATCAAAGTAATTTATCTAATAAATTAATTAACTTCTTATGACAAAGATATTAATAAAAATTAAAAGAATTGAATTATAAAAGGGATATTTGGACCGGCTTAGACCGTTTATGAATTGAATTGCATGATTTATGGTTGCCCCGGGTAGAAGCTGCCAATATTAAACAACGAACTAATCTTGGTCAAGTATTGGCGAGCCAAGCATTGGCTAGTTAACTTTGGTTTCAGTCTTGGCCAGTTGTAAATGCCTAGACTGAACCAAGATTCAGTTTATTATGTTACGCAGTATTCACTAGTCTAATGTAGTGTAAACATGTGCAAGCCATATTAAGTTTTTCTCTAATTTTATATATGTTACTCTTTCCACAACTTCTTTCCACACATTTAAAGCAGGTCTGGAAAAAAATTGGTTTGGTTGACCTGGCCCAAGTCTTATTTGCCAGACTTGGCCCAAGCCTGGTTTGCCAGGCTTGGCTTAAGGACATCAGTCCACACTTAGCCCAAGCTTGGGTCGTTTGTAAATATTAAGTCTGGCCCAAACCCCAAAAGCTGCGGTGCAGGCTTGACCCAGGTCTGCCCACTTAGCCTTTTCTTACCGGTTATTGTAATGAAATTCCCTCATATATTGTAAATTTGTTGGTTACAGTCCATCACTGCACTGATGAAGGCCTTCTATAGATTGATCTTAAAAATAAAAAAATGCTGAAATAAACCAATTATTAAAACAATACCATAAACAAGACGAAACCCGCACTAAAGACCACACCACGCAAATGAATTACAAAGGAATGGTATATACAAAACACCTATCTGAAAATCTCAGCCATTTATTTTCATCTAACGACTACAATATGAAAGTAGCTTTCAAACCGTACGCAACTGTAGGAAAAACAATAAGAAAACCCTATGACAAAGTCGACACCATGGAACAACATGGTGTGGTTTATGCAATTAACTGCAACAACTGTCCAGGTGTCTACATTGGACAAACGGGACAAAAACTAGGTAGTCGGTTGAAACTATAGCTAGTAGTGCTATAATGTAGAACGGAGTAAAGTTGAGTAGCATGTATTCAAGCAGATGATCCTTGTATACTTCCAAAATTAATTTGATCCATTTTGATTTCAGATAATATTTTTATCCTCTTTAATGTTTCCTTATGATCTTTTATGGCCAGAATATTAGTTTTGATTTTTAAGTACATATTAGTTTTAACATAGCCAAAGTTTTCAGAAGTTTAATAATTATTTTATTAATAAAATGCGTCACTTTACATAAACATTTTTTATTGTGAACTTTGTTTATTTGAAGAATGTTTAGCGAATTGAACAATTTAAGAATTTATTATTTAATATAATTTACATTTATGTTTAAGTTTTGGAATAATAACTTTTTTAATTAATGGAAATCAAAACACATTTTGGAAACTTTTTTAATTCTTTTCCAAATCAAAAAAAAAACAAGAACTCTTTAAAAAAACTTTTGGAAACAAAATCCGAAAAATAATAATATATTTTTTGTATTTTTCATAAATGTTAAGGAAATCAATGCATGCTAAATTTTAAATTTTTTTGAGAAATGATTTTAGTTTTGATGTTCGCCACAACACTCCCCCCCTAGTGCCATCGAAGATGGAACGATATAAATAAAGAAATTAAGTAGAGTTGAGGAGGAAAGAAGGAAAGAGTTTTGCTTAAGTAGTTGTAGCGAATAAGAAAAAGTTAGGAGATGTTGTTAAGAAAACGATACCATTTGGAGGAGAAAAAATTATGGGTCTTACAAATTGGAGTTCTGCAAAAAAAAGAAAGAAACGAACAATTATGGAGTTATGGTAACACGAGTGGAGATATAGGTCTGACAGAGCTGAGTTGCCTGAGACCAATATTTGTGGAGATGTGTACCATAGGTTAAAAGGTTCGTTTAAAATACGAGAAGCAGAAAAGTAACGTCAGTGATGCTGAATGTCTGACAGATCAAAGTTGACTGAGACAATACTAGCATGTACAAACGTGAATATTAGTTCATTTTTCGAAAAGTAGCTGTTAAAAGCAAGAATAAGCAGAAATTTATCGTAAGCAAAGGAGTTTATATGGTAACACAAGTTTGGTAAAGTCTGACAGTACAAAGTTGACTGAGACCAATGTTTACCTTGGAGACGTGTACCATAGAAAAAGATCGCTTTAAGAAGAAATATCTGATTAACGACGAAATGTCGTTTTAAATATTCATAAGAACCATATCGGTTCGTCAACAGATAAATGGTTAACGCCAGAAGATGTTCATGTTGTAAAAACATATGGGTAACGTTGGGGATATTCTTTTAAGATCAGATATTTGGAAATTCTGCTTAATTAGATGAAATCTGACTTTTATAAAAGACCATATCTGTTTTGTCAACAGATAGATGGTTAACGTTAGAAGATAGTCATGTTATGGTAACATATGGGTAACGTTAGGGATAGACATTAAAAAATCAGAAAATTCGAAAAATTTGTTTCGGCCCAAGATTTCAGAAGAGTGGAGTGGGTCTTACGAAGGAAGGAGATGTTAGACTTCGGCCCATAGTATCGATTTAAAAACAAAAAAAAAATTTTTTAAAATTAATCGCACTACAAGAAGTTGTCGTGGCTTCAAAGCCGAAAAATAAGAATTTGGAGAAAAAAAAATGTGTCGCTAGGAGAAAAGCCATAATCTAGGGCTTAACAGTCGAAACGACTAGTTGGAAGAATATGTGGTCACTAAGGGAAAAGTGTTGTGTCGCTGTGAAAAAAAAAGAAAATATTATAATAAAATAAAATTATTTAAAACAAAATGAAGCACTAATTTAAAATAAATGAATTAAATTATACATTTTAAGCTTCTTAAAGTTGACTCCATTGGAAGGTTTGTTCTTTGTCGAGGTCACCATAATATAGCTAGTAGTGCTATAATGTAGAACGGAGTAAAGTTGAGTAGCATGTATTCAAGCAGATGATCCTTGTATACTTCCAAAATTAATTTGATCCATTTTGATTTCAGATAATATTTTTATCCTCCTTAATGTTTCCTTATGATCTTTTATGGCCAGAATATTAGTTTTGATTTTTAAGTACATATTAGTTTTAACATAGCCAAAGTTTTCAGAAGTTTAATAATTATTTTATTAATAAAATGCGTCACTTTACATAAACATTTTTTATTGTGAACTTTGTTTATTTGAAGAATGTTTAGCGAATTGAACAATTTAAGAATTTATTATTTAATATAATTTACATTTATGTTTAAGTTTTGGAATAATAACTTTTTTAATTAATGGAAATCAAAACACATTTTGGAAACTTTTTTAATTCTTTTCCAAATCAAAAAAAAAACAAGAACTCTTTAAAAAAACTTTTGGAAACAAAATCCGAAAAATAATAATATATTTTTTGTATTTTTCATAAATGTTAAGGAAATCAATGCATGCTAAATTTTAAATTTTTTTGAGAAATGATTTTAGTTTTGATGTTCGCCACAAAACAACATATTAATGATGTCACGACAAACAAAATAAAAACCAACAACACTGCTCCCTTCCACCACAGCAAACAAACAGGACACATTCAATTATGATGACACTAAAATAATAAATAAAGAAAACCATTGGGAAAAACGATTGACACTGGAGTCCATTTCTATTCACCAACATAAACAAAAACCAGTAAATCTGAAGTCGGACTTTGAAGTATTAAATCCTGCCTTCACTTATGTTCTCAACCACCTAAAACACTAGAAACAATAAACTAAATTGCAACCAAATTAATTAAAATATCAAAACAGTCAACAAAAAACGAAACCGATGAAAAATAAACTGATTTTCCAGGTTGTTTAGTTACAATAATATATTTTGACACAAAAACAAATGATGGGGAAATTTATATTATAATAAAAAACAAGAACAGCTGATAACGGATTCGTTATGTCCAGATGTCGTTATGTCCAGCAACCTGCTGGCAACTGATTTTAATATCTTGGATGCCTGGTACACCTCCTGGCAACATTACAACACAACTGGCCTTTCTATTACTAACCCGACTTCTGCCCAACCTGGTTTCGATCTGCCACGTCATACCTGGACCACACTAAACCGAATAAGAACGAATCATGGACGTTGTGCTGATTCTTTCTACAAGTGGGGCATTTCAGAGTCGCCTGAGTGTGACTGCGGCGCTCCACAACAAACTATAAAACACATTGCAACTGTGTGTCCAATTCGACGTTACAATGGCAACATCTCAGACATCCATTTGGCTACTCCCGATGTAGTAGCATGGATAGACTCGCTCGATGTAAACATCTAATGTTCAAATGTACTGCCCAATGTTCAAATATTTTACTTTTTAATTTACTTAAAAGACACGCAATCAAATCGATTGTAAGTTCATTTAATGTGTATCCATGTATTGTTTTAGGTAGATTTCATAGAAGAGTCTACCTCTTTTTAAGTTTAATTTTTTTTTAATGTGTCACAAAAAAAACCATACGCTAAATAAATAAAAATGTCCAGATAAGTAAAAACGGCGGTTGATAATAAGGTCTTGTTTTACAATTTCAATTTCAGTTCGTTGACCGATCAAAAATGTTAATTTATTACTAATGCACACCTTTAGATTATTCTTAGTATACAAAAAAATTTTATTTGTTTTAATTCAATTTAATTTAATTTAGTTATAGAAAAATTCTTTTAATCTGTTCTTGTAATGGTCTTAATTTATTTAAATGATTTGTTTGTATACAATTTTATAATTTTGCTTTTATCGAAAAGACGCAAACTTAATGGTGTTTTATATGTATAAAAACTGAAATGCTAAGAAACTAAAAAAATTTGCTATTTATGTAAGCTTATATTGATTTTAATATTTTGTAACATTTATAAATTCTATTCTCATTTTGATTAATAGTGCACTGAAGAGGAGATCACAAAACCTCGAAATATTTGCAATTAATTAACAGAATAAGCAATTAATGATCTATCGCTTGGGTGGTTATTTTGTAGTGTTATCTCACTAGGTGAGATAAAAAGTGAGATAAATATTTTTTTTTGATCGATTATATTAGATAAAAGAAATCATTTAAACATAATTTTTTTATCTCACTATTTATCTCACCTAGTGAGATAACACTACAAAATAACCACCTTTGTGTTTTCTTTGGTTTTATTTATTTCAACACAAATAGAGGAAAAGAAAACACAGGACAGTATACATATATACATTACAGATCAGTTTTATGATATATTTCCACAAATTTATATCATAAACAAAAACCCTTACGCACACAGGTAAAACTTATTGGTAGACTTAATAGTTAGACTTATCACTTAATTGATAGACTTAATCAGATGACTATTTATCATGGAAAAAAAATTTTGGGTAGTGAAAATCCTACATCTACGTCAACGTCGTGCTACCTGAGTAACGCTAACAGAACTAGGATCTGTGAAGTGGCCTAGGTCATGAAAACCGAACCTAGGACGACAAAATTTTGAGGGTGTTAAAATTTTAAAGTCTGCATGTAAATAATGCGAACGATTTAAATAAAAAAATTCATTAAATTCAATTTTGCTCTGCAAACTATTTTATGTAATTTTGAAATTATTCGAAATAATCAATTATTATTATTAAATTATTTTGCAACAAATTTTAAAAATATTTTTGAAGCATGTTTATACATATTATATCTACACTAAAAAAAAAATTGAAGTTCATGACAACCTCATCTCGAAGTTGGCAATTGATTATTCATGCAAAGAAAAATTATTTGCAAACAATTTCACTGTGATTGGGACAACTACACGATAACATTTTCCTAACAACAGAATGAGGTTTATTTAAAACATAAAGTGTTATATCCAATATAACAGTAGTTGAATAAAGCTAATAATTATTTCCCTGAAAAAAAATTTCTTTGGTTTTATATCATGAATTTATCATTTTAAAGTTTAAGTATTGAGATTAATTGAACTATATTTTTAATTTTCGCATAAATATTTCGTGTGATTGTCTCAACTTCATCGATTTATAATTGTAGAGTTGTTGAAGCAATTTCGTAGTTTGATTCGCCATACGTGACCGCACGGTGAGGTGAGACAATTCAATTTCGATTGGAAATAGGACAGGTTTTTTTCAGTGTACTAAAAAAACAAACTAATCAAACTTTACATTTTTAATTTAAATATACACCTATTTTCAAGCGAAAGTACTGTTGGTTTTTTGTAAATAAAATGGTACTGGGTGATCCGATTATAAATCCGTTTTCAATTTTAAATAGCTCAGTATTGGTGGAGTATTTTGGTATATAATTTGTTATTTTATCCCAAATAAATCATTAAAAAAATTAATTTAAAGTTTGATAAAAGTTTTTCAATAGAAAAAAATCAAAAAAAAAATAAGAAAATAATAGAATTTTTAATTTTATTTCATAAATAATTGACTAAATTGTTTAACAATACTTGATTATTTGATTAATTCATTAAATTTAATTAATATTAATATAATATAAAGTTAATATCTTATGTGACCGCCTTGTACTGCAATAATTTCGCGCATTCTATTAGACATTAAATTTAACAAATTGATGAAATATTGGCGCCAACCAACGCCTCTCATCATGTTGTGCGCTCTCACAATGGCATCCCAGACCTCATCATTACTGTGAAACAATTGGTGTTCACTCCTAACTTTGCCTTTGATCTCCGACCCGACATTCTCAACAGTCAAACAATAGATTAATGAAAATATAGGCGATACACGGGATTTTGTGTTTGATCCCCCGAGGTGAATTAATTTTATCTTGTAATTTTAAATATTTAATTAATGTAGAAATTTGTATTTTCCGTCTCTCTCCAGAGATAAATCCTGTTGAGAATGTCGGGTCAGAGATCAAAGGCAAAGTTAGGAGTGAACACCAAGTGATGATGAGGTCTGGGATGCCATTGTGAGAGCGCACAACATGATGAGAGGCGTTGATTGGCGCCAATATTTCATCAATTTGTTAAATTCAATGTCTAATAGAATGCGTGAAATGATTGCAGCACAAGGCGGTCACATAAGATATTAACTTTATATTATATTAATATTGATTAAATTTAATGAATTAATCAAATAATCAAATATTGTTAAACAATTTAGTCAATTATTTATGAAATAAAATTAAAAATTCTATTATTTTCTGATTTTTTTTTTGATTTTTTTCTATTGAAAAACTTTTATCAAACTTTAAATTAATTTTTTTAATAATTTAGTTAGGATAAAAAAACAAATTATATACCAAAATACTCCACCATAATTGAGCTATTTAAAATTGAAAACCGATTTAGAATCGGATCACTCAGTACCATTTTATTTACAAAAAACCTACAGTACTTTCGCTTGAAAATAGGTGTATATAACACATATAAATTTTTTTAAAAACATTATGAATTTAAAAAAATATTACTTTGAAAACCCACAAATCGTTTGTAAAAACAAATTTCTGTTTGAATTTAATAAAAAAAAATAGTTCTTGCAACAAATTTTATGTTGTTTATGGTATGTTAATTTTAAGAAATTTTCGTTTGTTCAGATGGCGGTGAACGTTTGCTTTGAATGTTTACCTACATCTTTTAAGTCAAAGAATTGACCATTTGACATGTCAAATGTCCTGCTACATGCTAGAACGATTGTTTGATTCAATACATTTAATACAAACGGTCGTCAAGTAAATTTTAATAAGTATTTTAATGAAGTGATAGATTAAAACTTTTGGTTGCACAATAGAAGATGATTCAGGTATTAAATAGATGTTGCTGTGATTAGTCTAGTGATTACTTTTAGGTTCCTAGTTACTAGGAGTTTTCTTAATATTATTGTTATTTAAGGGGGCTAGTCACTGTACTGAAACACAAAAAAAATTTTTATTTTATTTTAAAGATTATTTCTTCTAAAATATGCATATAAAATTTTAGGCCACAATTTAAAAAATTGAACTTAACTTGTTGTCATTTTATTGAATGAATCCAGTTTTTTTACAATTCTATCACTCTCTTTCTATCGAAGCTGATAATGCACTATCTAATATCGAAGCTAATGGCTTTGTTACTTTTTAATATTTTTCGCTCATTATAAGTAACATAATCAATCCTTTTTCAGTTTTCCAGGTTCTCGGTGAAGAGCGAACACAAAATGTTATACTCTCGCATTAAAAGTTATTCTCAAATCCTCAGTATAATAAGTCAGTATAATCCTCAGTCAATAATTTAGTTTCAATAGCTTATTCTGAGATCATGCCACACTGATCTCAGAATAAGCTATTGAAACTAAATTATTTATTAGAAAAAGAAAAAGATTTGGATGCAATTAATACAAATGGTTTGTTTATAGACGTTGATCAAGTCTCAAGTTGAATCAAATTTTCAAAACCATATTGTTAATTTTATTTTGTAAAACGATTTGGGTGCTCTTTGGTCGTCTTCTAAACTGAGTAGTCAACGACTGCCCATACAATTTGCGTTGAGTAAATTGTTGCTATTTTTGTTTAACAAACATTATAATTTAACTAAACTTGTAAAATAAATGGTATAAAATATTTATATTACAAAGTTTTCGTTAATGTAAACAACATTACAGCTATTAACAAAAATGAATAGTGAACAATATTACAAATTTCATAACAAAAGCCATTTAAAATAGAAACTCTCTTTGAATTGTGTCAAAATGACGACAATGTTCCGAATGTATTCAAATGCCAACATTGAACGCATAACTTCGGCCAATCTATGTGTCCAACCATCAAGCTTCCAACGTAAGAAAATATTTATTGCAATTTGCATCCTGTAGAATAGTCATGATCTTTAAAAGGTAATATACAAGTATAACTGTCGTTTGATCATACAGATTTGTTGGTATGGACACCGATCATTTGCTTATTTTCTTTAGTTACAAATACAAGCTGTCATCTACATTTAATTTAAAGACAAAGAACCCTACGCTAGATATTTCGTGGTATTAAAACATTCAGAAATGCTGAATAAATATTAGTAAATAATAAATATTGACTTACAACTGAGAAGACCATGATAGCCGTCAAGAGTTCCCATTAAACATACAAAAAAAGTGGAAACTCTTCAATCAACCATTACATCCACAGCATAAAACACAGTCAGAAAACGAATGCTCCCATCGAATGATTACATAACCATTGCTGCCAAAGCGTTAAAAAAAAACCAAAACAAACTTAAAACTGGCTAATCAACAGCTGTAAAAAAAGTTCTCTCAGAAGTCAGACAGAACTAATTAAAAACGGAAGTTTTTGTTTTACTGATATAATGTAAAATCTTATTCTTGCAATCTGAGACCAAGAAAAATAACTACTACTGAATTTGGTAACCTTCTTAATTTTCAGTTATGAAATTTAAACAAATTCCATGCTAATTTAAATTGAATGAATTGAAAAAAAAACAAAAACTTTTTTTCTAATGAATGAAATGTATTTATTCTAAAATAATAAAATCAAAGATTTCTTTTCCTTTCAATTTAAAATTTGTTGTTGTATCCGAAACAAAACAAAAATAAAAATTGGTTTCTTTTCCTTTTAAATAATCCATCCTAAATGAAAAAGATACACAAATCTAAAAATAATAATAACCATCAATTTTTATTTTAACCCACACACGCATGGGCAAACAAATTTCTTTTGTTTTATACCTAGATAATTTGGTTGCCAAAAAAGATACAAAATATAATATTTTTTCCTTTAATATTTTTATTTTTCCCCTCCATATTAAATTGTACAGAGTTTAATATTGTCATGTGAGAAAAAGAAAGATAGCAAATATTTTAAATACTCTCTACCCATTCTAAAATTTGTTTTTACAACGATAAAAATTGGAAGCACAACGACATGAAATAATCTTATATGCATGTTTGATGTCAGAGAGAAAACCATCTAGTATATTGTCTATGCTATAACATTTCATAGTTTTTGGGGTAACTAAAATTAAAATTATCCTATTCCGGTTCATGAAATATTTGCGTAACCATAGACTGTTGGTTTTTTGTAAATAAAATGGTATTGGGTGATTCGATTATAAATCCGTTTTCAATTTTAAATAGCTCAATATTGGTGGAGTATTTTGGTATATAATTTGTTATCTTATCCCAACTAAATCATTAAAAAAATTAATTTAAAGTTTGATAAAAGTTTTTCAAAAGAAAAAAATCAAAAAAAATCAGAAAATAATAGAATTTTTAATTTTATTTCATAAATAATTGACTAAATTGTTTAACAATATTTAATTATTTGATTAATTCATTAAATTTAATTAATATTAATACAATATAAAATTAATATCTTATGTGACCGCCTTGTGCTGCAATCATTTCGCGCATTCTATTAGACATTAAATTTAACAAATTGATGAAATATTGGCGCCAATCAACGCCTCCCATCATGTTGCGCGCTCTCACAGTGGCATCCCAGACCTCATCATTACTGTGAAACAATTGGCGTTCACTCCTAACTTTGCCTTTGATCTCCGACCCAACATTCTCAACAGTCAAACAATGGATTAATGAAAATATAGGCGATACACGGGATTTTGTGTTTGATCCCCCGAGGTGAATTAATTTTATCTTGTAATTTTAAATATTCAATTAATGTAGAAATTTGTATTTTCAGTCTCTCTCCAGAGATAAATCCTGTTGAGAATGTCGGGTCAGAGATCAAAGGCAAAGTTAGGAGTGAACACCAAGTGATGATGAGGTCTGGGATGCCATTGTGAGAGCGCACAACATGATGAGAGGCGTTGATTGGCGCCAATATTTCATCAATTTGTTAAATTCAATGTCTAATAGAATGCGTGAAATAATTGCAGCACAAGGCGGTCACATAAGATATTAACTTTATATTATATTAATATTGATTAAATTTAATGAATTAATCAAATAATCAAATATTGTTAAACAATTTAGTCAATTATTTATGAAATAAAATTAAAAATTCTATTATTCTCTGATTTTTTTTTTGATTTTTTTCTATTGAAAAACTTTTATCAAACTTTAAATTAATTTTTTTAATGATTTAGTTGGGATAAAATAACAAATTATATACCAAAATACTCCACCATAATTGAGCTATTTAAAATTGAAAACTGATTTAGAATCGGATCACTCAGTACCATTTTATTTACAAAAAACCTACAGTACTTTCGCTTGAAAATAGGTGTATATAACACATATAAATTTTTTTAAAAATATTATGAATTTAAAAAAATATTACTTTGAAAACCCACAAATCGTTTGTAAAAACAAATTTCTGTTTGAATTTAATAAAAAAAATATAGTTCTTGCAACAAATTTTATGTTGTTTATGGTATGTTAATTTTAAGAAATTTTCGTTTGTTCAGATGGCGGTGAACGTTTGCTTTGAATGTTTACCTACATCTTTTAAGTCAAAGAATTGACCATTTGACATGTCAAATGTCCTGCTACATGCTAGAACGATTGTTTGATTCAATACATTCAATACAAACGGTCGTCAAGTAAATTTTAATAAGTATTTTAATGAAGTGATATATTAAAACTTTTGGTTGCGCAATAGAAGATGATTCAGGTATTAAATAGCTGTTGCTGTGATTAGTCTAGTGATTACTTTTAGGTTCCTAGTTACTACGAGTTTTCTTAATATTATTGTTATTTAAGGGGGCTAGTCACTGTACTGAAACACAAAAAAATTTTTTATTTTATTTTAAAGATTATTTCTTCTAAAATATGCATATAAAATACTAGGCCACAATTTACAAAAATTGAACATAACTTGTTGTCATTTTATTGAATGAATCCAGTTTTTTTACAATTCTATCACTCTCTTTCTATCGAAGCTAATAATGCACTCTCTAATATCGAAGCTAATGGCTTTGTTACTTTTTAGTATTTTTCGCTCATTATAAGTAACATAATCAATCCTTTTTCAGTTTTCCAGGTTCTCGGTGAAGAGCGAACATAAAATGTTATACTCTCGCATTAAAAGTTACTCTCAAATCCTCAGTAGTGTGGCATGATCTCAGAATAAGCTATTGAAACTAAATTATTTATTAGAAAAAGAAAAAGTTTGGATGCAATTAATACAAATGGTTTGTTTATAGACGTTGATCAAGTCTCAAGTTGAATCAAATTTTCAAAACCATATTGTTAATTTTATTTTGTAAAACGATTTGGGTGCTCTTTGGTCGTCTTCTAAACTGAGTAGTCAACGACTGCCCATACAATTTGCGTTGAGTAAATTGTTGCTATTTTTGTTTAACAAACATTATAATTTAACTAAACTTGTAAAATAAATGGTATAAAATATTTATATTACAAAGTTTTCGTTAATGTAAACAACATTACAGCTATTAACAAAAATGAATAGTGAACAATATTACAAATTTCATAACAAAAGCCATTTAAAATAGAAACTCTCTTTGAATTGTGTCAAAATGACGAGAATGTTACGAATGTATTCAAATGCCAACATTGAACGCATAACTTCGGCCAATCTATGTGTCCAACCATCAAGCTTCCAACGTAAGAAAATATTTATTGCAATTTGCATCCTGTAGAATAGTCATGATCTTTAAAAGGTAATATACAAGTATAACTGTCGTTTGATCATACAGATTTGTTGGTATGGACACCGATCATTTGCTTATTTTCTTTAATTACAAATACAAGCTGTCATCTACATTTAATTTAAAGACAAAGAACCCTACGCTAGATATTTCGTGGTATTAAAACATTCAGAAATGCTGAATAAATATTAGTAAATAATAAATATTGACTTACAACTGAGAAGACCATGATAGCCGTCAAGAGTTCCCATTAAACATACAAAAAAAGTGGAAACTCTTCAATCAACCATTACATCCACAGCATAAAACACAGTCAGAAAACGAATGCTCCCATCGAATGATTACATAACCATTGCTGCCAAAGCGTTAAAAAAACCAAAACAAACTGAAAACTGGCTAATCAACAGCTGTAAAAAAAGTTCTCTCAGAAGTCAGAACTAATTAAAAACGGAAGTTTTTGTTTTACTGATATAATGTAAGATCTTATTCTTGCAATCTGAGACCAAGAAAAATAACTACTACTGAATTTGGTAACCTTCTTAATTTTCAGTTATGAAATTTAAACAAATTCCATGCTAATTTAAATTGAATGAATTGAAAAAAAAAACAAAAACTTTTTTTCTAATGAATGAAATGTATTTATTCTAAAATAATAAAATCAAAGATTTCTTTTCCTTTCAATTTAAAATTTGTTGTTGTATCCGAAACAAAACAATAAAAATTGGTTTCTTTTCCTTTTAAATAATCCATCCTAAATGAAAAAGATACACAAATCTAAAAATAATAATAACCATCAATTTTTATTTTAACCCACACACGCATGGGCAAAAAAATTTCTTTTGTTTTATACCTAGATAATTTGGTTGCCAAAAAAGATACAAAAAATAATATTTTTTCCTTTAATATTTTTATTTTTCCCCTCCGTATTAAATTTTACAGAGTTTAATATTGTCATGTGAGAAAAAGAAAGATAGCAAATATTTTAAATACTCTCTACCCACTCTAAAATTTGTTTTTACAACAATAAAAATTGGAAGCACAACGACATGAAATAATCTTATATGCATGTTTGATGTCAAAGAGAAAACCATCTAGTATATTGTCTATGCTATCGCTCAAAAACTAATCAGTTCTTTGCCATACATGTTTGCATCTTTTTCCAAAGTGTCATCAAAATTCGTTCACGAACGAATGCTGTGTGCTCCCAACAAACATTGAAAAAAGTGTGACACATTAAACAGGTGTTCGGGAGGACCCCCATCACTTATTCCAATATTATCCAAAAACTAATCAGTTCTTTGTTACTTAAGTCTCCATCATTTGCCAAAGTTTCATTAAAATTGAATAATGAATGAAGTCTGTATGCTCCCAACAAACTTAAAAAACAAAGTGTGAAAAGTCAGCATTTGTATGGTAGACCCCCCACCACTTTGATCAATGTGTCCCAAAACATGATAATTATCTTTTCACACTAATTGGAACCCTATTCCATAAGTTTCATCATAATCACTTCATTATTGTAGGCTGTAGTGTGCATAAAGACACTGAAAAAACTTCAAAAAAGTACAAAAAAATTTTTTTTACCGGAAGTGAAAAACCGGAAGTTGGGATGCAGAACTATTTTAAACCGTACTACATACTCATGTACCAAGTTTCATCCAATTCGCTTATCACGTACAGAAGTTATAGAGCTTTCAAAAAAACAGGTGCTCCAGGGACCCCCCACCACTTTGTTCACTATCGCTCAAAAACTAATCAGTTCTTTGTCATACATGTTTGCATCTTTTTCCAAAGTGTCATCAAAATTCATTCACGAACGAATGCTGTGTGCTCCCAACAAACATTGAAAAAAGTGTGACACATTAAACAGGTGTTCGGGAGGACCCCCATCACTTATTCCAATATTATCCAAAAACTAATCAGTTCTTTGTTACTTAAATCTCCATCATTTGCCAAAGTTTCATTAAAATTGAATAATGAATGAAGTCTGTATGCTCCCAACAAACTTAAAAAACAAAGTGTGAAAAGTCAGCATTTGTATGGTAGACCCCCCACCACTTTGATCAATGTGTCCCAAAACATGATAATTATCTTTTCACACTAATTGGAACCCTATTCCATAAGTTTCATCATAATCACTTCATTATTGTAGGCTGTAGTGTGCATAAAGACACTGAAAAAACTTCAAAAAAGTACAAAAAAAATTTTTTTACCGGAAGTGAAAAACCGGAAGTTGGGATGCAGAACTATTTTAAACCGTACTACATACTCATGTACCAAGTTTCATCCAATTCGCTTATCACGTACAGAAGTTATAGAGCTTTCAAAAAAACAGGTGCTCCAGGGACCCCCCACCACTTTGTTCACTATCGCTCAAAAACTAATCAGTTCTTTGTCATACATGTTTGCATCTTTTTCCAAAGTGTCATCAAAATTCATTCACGAATGAATGTTTTATGCTCCCAACAAACATAAAAACTTTGTGGAAAAAACCACCTGTTGTATGGTGGACCCCCCAACCCTTTATCCAATGTGCTCCAAAAGCTGATAAAATCTTTCTCATGTTATTTAAAAGCTTTTCGCAACGTTTCATGAAAATCGATCGGTAATTGTAGGCTACAGTAGGGATAAACACCTGAAAAAAAAACTTTTTAACCGGAAGTGACAAACCGGAAGTTGGTATGCAGAAATATTGGAAACAGTATTAAAACCTTATATACTAAGTTTCAATAAGATCATAGCTCGAGATCAGAAGTTATTCAAGATTTAAACTTAGAGGTGTTCGGGAGACCCCCCGCCATTTTGTCCAAATTTAAAATGAATCCAGATCTTCTATTTTCAAGTGAACCTGTATCATTTGCCTAAGTTTCATGAAGATCCTATGCAGAAAACTCACCCAAAAAATTTAGAAACCTTTAATGAAATAAAAACCAAATCCAATAATAAATTACAAAACTTTAAAGCATCAACTTCCAATTAGCAATTAATTAACAGCAAATTTACACAAAAGACAATTAAAGTTTGTTTTCTTTTACTTATCAAAAACAAAATTCTTGAAAACTTATATGAGTGGCACGTGTCCTATTATATCGTCTTGCAATAACTTATATTAAAACAAACAGAAAATCATATTATAATTCAGTAATGAAAAACAACACATATTCTATATTAAAATTCAAAGATAGATGATTCGTTACGTTTACTATAAATATAAAAAATGAAATGACAAATTTGCGACTTTATTACGTTTTTGATATGTCGGCAAAATAGCCTGTAAAAGGTTACGGAATTTCTTAGTTGCTGATAATATAAATTCCGCAACCAGAATGGAAAAAGGCACATCTAGATCAAAAAATAAATATTTAGCTTAATGCATTTATCAGGGGATTAAAGTGCGTCAAGTGTTGATGGAGCCGAAGGTGAGTTTATAAAATGATCAAATCGAATGGAACGAATGATGATAATTTCAACAATTCGATACCAAAATGTAAGTAAGGTTGTGTGTTTTTAATTAGAGATAAATGTATGCGAAATATTGAAAAAAGCAAAAAAATCAGCATTGGGAGCAGGAGTAAATACCGATTTTCTATTTTATCTATTAATTTTACATTTTAACTATCAAATTGCAATTTTCACTAAACAACCTCTTCTCTATTCTATATATGAGGGGCCATAGTTTCAAAGTGTACATTGTACAATCTCCATTTTTATATGAAACGACATCTATCTCATTTTTCATGAAAATGGATTTTGTACACATTGAAATTAGACCCCTCATATGCAACATCAAACACTCTCTTGCGGCGTCCAATATCTAGTATTTCTTGCTTAAATTATAGCTAGTTCCATTTATAATTTCATTATGCTTTACTTTAAAAATCTCCAAAATACTCTTATGTAAATCCTCTCAAATGTTTTGTTCGAACACCGAAATAATTATTTAATCTCATTAGATTTTATTTAACTTTAATAATTGTAAATAATTTAAATTTAGAATCTAGAACTTTTTCATGTTTAACGATAAGCCATATGTGTTATATTTTTTTATATCTCATAAACTATATTAATATCAATTACATCTCCAATAAATAATTGGCACATATTCACAAACAACTTTGAAAAGAATAGAATCTGTTATGATTGTGAAATAAGAACTATGATTAAGTAAAAAATGATTCTAATTTTTAAACATAAAAATTATTAACCAAACTTGTGTAAAGACTATAGAGTTCTAAGATGAAGAAAAAACAAAATGTTTATAATATGAATTTTGAAATGAAAACTAGATGAAAAATATTTTAATGAAAACTAGATAAAAAAATTGTACCTAAAATTTTATTAATCTATTGGTAAAAGTTTGAAACGAATTTAAATAAAAGATTTACAAATAAGACAAACGGTTGAATAAAAAAAGTCGTACAGGTGCAAATATGATTCGCTCGTCGAGTGTTCCGTCTATATATTATTCTACGAGAATAGTTCTTCTCCAAAACACAAATAAGCCAAAAACGGTGCTTTCGAAAGTTACAAAAAAATTGTTTTGCACTACAAAAAAAACTCACCTTTCATATGACACCCCACTTGACATAATCAAAAATAATTTTTCTTCGAAATTTCTACTCCCAACCTCCAATTTTAATTTGAAATTATATAGCAACCACAAACAAATTTTAGTTTAGATTTCGTAAGATTTACCCTTTTGTAATGTTCGTAGATAAGGAAGGGACAAAAAAATTTCAAATTTTCGAAAATAATTCGAAAGCTGTGCTTTCGAGAATTACAAAAAAACTGTTTTGTAAAACAAAAATCACTTTTCATATGACACCCCACATGACATGATCAAAAATATTTTTTTTCCAAATTTCTACTTTAAACAGAAAATTTTACATTTTACAAAATAAGTCGAAAACTGTGCTTTCGAAAATTACGAACAAAAAATACAAACTGTTTTGCACTACAAAAAAAAAATGCCTTTCACATGACATTTTTTTTTTTTGAAATATTTCCATCTTTTTCGATTTTTCTAAACCAAACTCGATTCCTTAAAAAAACTTTTGTTTTATTATCTCCCTATCTATGTCCATAAAATATATAAATAATAACAAATATTTGAAAATTTTTTGTTATCAGCAGACATGGGAAAATACATTTAACAACTGTAGAAAATTTCAAGTTGATAGCACTTCTAGTTTGTGAGTAAATCGATTATGTAGAAATTCGGACGGACACCAAAGTTTCACCAATAGGGTACCGTTTTTACTTTTTCACAGTACGGCACCCTAAAAATGTCACGACAAAGCCATTGACTAAAATCAATTTGCTTGTTTTCTATAAAACTGTTTTTTTTATACATATAGAATTAAATATTGTAACGTCAGTGTATATAATATATATCCATACCAGTGTATATATATCAATAATTTATGACTGCTTTATCGATATATAACAGTTAACGTGAATGGACGGATTTTTGTAGACAAATGTTTTCATTGTTCTGAATTAGTTCTTACGGATTTGTAATCGTCAGTGTCACATTTTGAAAATAAATAGTTCAATAAATAATTCTCTTACTGTTGAAAATTTAACAGAACCCTCCCGTATCTTCATATGCCAATCTAATACATAGACGTACTCTTAAGTACGGGAGATATTTGTGATACCGCCCAAGGAGAGTAATAGTGTGCCTGAATTTGAACACGGAGGATTAGCTCCGTACCCGTCGCTACAACAACAACAACGTACTCTGTAGCTAACCTTAATTAATCAAGATCAGGTTCGTCAGCCATGGTAAAAGTTGGCACAGAAAATATGATGGTCATACAAAATATTGTAGTACTATGTACTAAAGAAAACATGAAATTGATCTTCAAGTTGCACGTTTCATTTTTTCAACAAATAGT
This sequence comes from Diogma glabrata, assembly GCA_963693315.1. NCBI lineage: Eukaryota > Metazoa > Arthropoda > Insecta > Diptera > Cylindrotomidae > Diogma > Diogma glabrata. Next base: position 268,401,937 of record OY856186.1, read on the forward strand.
TTCGAACAGTTTAAAATCTAGAATTTAAAAAGATGTGTTGTCTGGATATATGCCACCAGATCGAAAACCGATAGGAAGTAAATTATTTGACCAGGTTTATCATGAAGAGAAAACCAAATGAGCGGTAATGTTGTCAAAAAAAAAAAACAAAATGTGGATGTCACTTTGGCGTTACATAGATGTCAAATATAAACAACCAACCTATTGTTTGTGTCTGCATCATTACCGATCAAGAGAAATTGTTTTAGGGGAAACATTAGACACATCGGAAACATCACATGAAAGTGTTCACAAGAGTCAAAAGAAAACCCTAATTTTGGCAAGAAATAATTATTGAAAAATATACCTGAATTTTCTCGTTAAACGGGAAGCTGAAGATTGCAAGAGCATGTAGTACCTAACTACTATAGGAGTCCACAAACAAATTTAATTAAACGAACTGTTCTATTAACTATAGCACTTGAAACATTTACTGAAGAAAAACACAGTATTTAGTATATTAAATTGTTTTCACTTTTAAATTTTATTTATTTTATTTTTGTTGGTAATTATTTTTGCAATTACAATTATTATAAATTTAGTATCAAGATTCACCTGTACTCTCTGCCGTACTTTTTTCACACCTCACCACAACTCTTTTTAAAAAATCATATCAAAATCAATCTACAAAAATAATCTATAAAATCTACATTTGTTATATTTTTGGAAGGGAGCGTAATGAACCGTTATTTATTTATATGTTTTAAAAATCGTTAAGCCAATCAAATTAAATTAAAGTATTAATCAATTCCCCTACAAAACAATCAAAGGTGAAAAACCCATCGTTCATTTACATTTACATTGTACAACAATTATGCGATTTTGCAGAATTGCTGAACAATCGTAATGTTGCTATTTAATTAATATTTCTATTTCGAAATATTAAATAAACAGCACTAAACGACTAAGTTTATTCACTCTTGACGATTTGGTTGATAAAATTTGAAATTATGAATTTTGGTAAAATTTAGGATAACGGGTCATTACAAGCAGTAAAAACATTAAATCAAAATTTAATTAATTATATTAATCAATTGATTATAGGGCAAATTTATATGATGATGAAGATAAAATAAAACTAATTTTTGAAGAGATATAAGTTTTGTGTAATCCCATGGTCCATCTCATTATGTTGTCTTTCTGCTAAGTCAAAAAATAAGGTTTTTTTAAAGAAATTATGTTGTCATCAGAGGAAAATAATAGTCCTATCAAATTTATGGAGGACAACTTTAACATAATTTTCATGCCACTGTTTATAAGTATGTAGAGAAAATTGGACTTTTCAAACCAAAACAAAATGTAATATTAAACAGGAAAACTATTGAATCTATGACAAAACGAATTACACTTGCAAATCTCTTATTTATGAATCACACAAAAATGTAAAGAAACTATTAATTAGCTAACAGACTAACAGAGAAAATAATTTAGCAGTACAAAAATAAATCAACAAAAATTATACAAATCAAAATACAAAAGGCTTACATTATTTTATTTCTTGAATGTTGTCTTCTCCCAAAACCAGTCCTGTGGAACAAATGTTGATTGTAGGCTGTAATTCATTTTACGCACAAACGAATCGTAAAAAACATTTTACATCCTAGTTATCGTGATTCGTGACTGAAAGTTGAACTTAACGTCCGTAAAATAAAAGAGAAACGTTGCTATATAAAACATTAGTGTCTTTTTCTACGTTGCCACCCGTAAAATAATCGCCCGGAAATAATCATAAAATTAGAACGAACAATAGTACTTTATGTATCTAGTTGCACAAAGTTGATTTTTTCCGCACGCGTCGTAATTAGGACAAATATACGACAAGTGCGGTAAAAATCAATTTGTGCAACGAGTTGCCCACAACGTTTTTTGCAATTCCGAAAACACAATTAAACAAAATTATTCTGCAACCAAATTTTTTACAATCAACATTCATATTAAAATATAAGTAAACATTGCTGTTATCAACTTAGCATTGAGACAATTTTCTATAAAACAGTGCGGAAAAATCTCACTTTTTGATATTGTTGACAATATCGAAATACGTTGAATTGTGATTCGGAATTGCAAAAATAAATTATTGTATGAAGTTTATAGAGAAAATCATGGCATGTTTAGTATAATTTTAAAAATGTCTAGCGAGTTTAAAAAATTCAAAAATTGATTTATACTACAATTAAGTTGTGCAGTTGTGCCTAAAACGTTGTACATACATTCAGGCTGAAAAGAAGATTACGCCCTTGGTTCAATAAAAGCCCTCGCTTCGCGACGAGCTTCAATATGAACCGCAGGCGCAATCTTCTACTTTCAGCCCTCGATATGTATATAACCATTACTAAACGTAATTTTATTAAAAGCATCATGAAATGATAAAATTAAATTAGGTCTGTCAATTTGAAATATATCCCTCATGGTTTGATCGAATTTATCTACACGCCAATAATTATTTGTATTTTGAAGCTCAGCATAACATTAACTTTTCTTGTTGCTTGTTGATTGACATTAAATTTATGAATATTTGCATTTAACATGTAACGCCGTGGAATGAAGCGATAACCGTAGCCTTTGGGTATAAAAAGTGTGTTGAACGGTTTCGTTATTACTTCACCTGAATAATTATTTTCACATTTTTGTATTTGAATTTGTGTTTTAGATTCATTTTTCATTTTCATTTTATTTACTAAATGATTTATCAAACAATTTCTACTAAAACTCATTACATAACAATTTGATCGCTTATAAACACATATTAGGTTTCCTGTTTCCCTCTCCAGTATCGTAATAAGCAATTTTCTCCAACAGACAACAATTCTACTTTTTACAAACTGAACAATCATTTATGCAAAAAACATACATTATTAATTGACATTGAGTGACGTAACTAAACCGTCAACAAAAAAAATGTTTTTGCACAGTAGTACAAACAAATATCCCTACGCTTATTACAATTGAAGAGAATAAATTAACAAATTATTAACGAGTTTCTTTGAATATGAATACTATTATTTTAGAGTAAAAATTGAAAATAGTCCGTCGTTTCAAGTATATGGGTAATATAAGCCCTTTATTCAAGCTCAATATTAATATACTGATTAAAACGTGTATTTGAATAAAAAAGTCTGATTTAAATCAAAAAAGTCAGACCTCATTGACTTTTTTAAAAAAGTCATGGCTTTTTCCAACCCTGCTCGCGTATATGAAATAGTTTTTTTGTACGAGATCAAAGATCGGGTGTAAAGCAGGTTATTTTACTTCGGTGTGAAAAACCTAAGTATTGCGAGCCAAAAATGAAATTCTTACTCCCACTAATTTTGATATTTCTCGACGTTTTAAAGGACCTACTGATTTTAAAAAAGCAAAAAAAATGTGTGTCTGTCTGTCCACCGGCCGTTCCAACCGTCGTTACAGAGAAAACCGCTGGCGCGGTTTCAAATTTTTTTGTTTCTCAAAATAGGTATACTCAATGGTAAGAGACGAAATGACGATGTGTTCGATAACTGTACCGGAAGTGTTTCAAAAAAATCATTATGTGTGTCAATTGAATACTTTTTGCTTAAAAACTTTCATTTTTAGTGATAATGAGTAGTAACATGGAATGTGGAGAAACCTTGTGGAGAAATAACCGACCGGTTATTGTCAAGCGTTTCAAAAGATTGATTTTCATTTATTTTTTTACCCAAATTTTTTGAAAAAAATAAAATCAAATAATTGTATGACAAGAAAAGTAATTGAACAATTAGTAAGTAATGGAACAATTGGAAAATATCAAGTTGTTTGACAGATTCAATGTCGTTTTTTAACAAAAATTGTAATTACTAGGGCAATGTTTATTGAGAATTTTTTGTGTGAATTCGGGTTTCACCACTTCTAAGTAATAGGAACAGTTGTAAAATATCTGGGAGTTGCAGATTAAATGTTGTTTTTTAATAAATGTGTTAACTAATGAACAGAAGTAATTACGCTAAACGGAAAAGTATTGTGAGCGGGTTTCGATTGAACCATCTTGACATACTCTTAACTTCATCTTGCTAGATTTAACCTTGATTGATCGCAACTTGGAAAAAGTTTGAATTTTTGATTTTGTTACAATATTTTTAGAATTTTTTAAAAAAGTTTGAATTTTTGATTTTGTTATAATTTTTGCAATAGTTTTAGTAAAAACAGTTTTAATTTTTCATTTTGTAATAATTTTTGGAATATTTTTAGAATTTAATGTTTCATGTTTGTTTTGTAATAAACTTTTAAGCAGAGATAAAATAATTGTACTTTTACAAAGAATTTTTTGTTTTATATGTATCGAAAACTAAAACCAATATCCTCATAAAACCCTTTTGCCGAAAACTTTATAAAAATCTTTAATCCAAACCGAAGTTTTGATATCTCAAAGCCTTGAGATTTTAGCCCCTTCATATTTTTAAATTATAAACCAAATCATGTGATCGAATCTATGCCAGCTATTTATGCCGGCTTGATCAACAAGCTCGTTGCGTACGGATTTCACACCGCTTTCAAGCTGAAGCTGATTCAAAATTTTCTCAATGACTTAAACATTTTGGTATCCATAGATTATTTGTTTTCTGCGTCTCAATTAATTAACGGTAGTTTAAATCAGTTGGCTCAGTTTTGTCCCCTACTTTATTCTTAATTTTTATCAACCCAATAAATGGTTTTTGCCATTTTAGCCATTTTTGCATGCATTGAACCGCTGATTGGGATGACATTTGGTTAACTTTAATACCACAAAATTGATTTTTTTCAAATCGAAGACCAAATTTTTTTTCACATCTCCAATGACTTACTCTACTCTTAACAACCTCCTCTTAACAAATTTATAAATCAACAGAACTTGTTAAATTACAATTTCAATACGTGTAAGTATATAAATAAATTGAGCCCCATAGATAACAACAAAAAATTCTACTGATTTGTTGCTAAATTTATTGACTTCCTAATTAAAATATTATCATATGGTAGACAATAAAAATATTAAACTTAACTAATATATTTGAGCCGGTTTGAAGGACCATATTAAAATATGATTGATTAATTCACAGCATAATAGAATTTTTATTTTCTTTCTTTATTTAATTTTCCAAAAAAAAAAAAATAAATTTTATAATACATGGAAAAAATCTTACAATAATTAATTCACTCTCCACCAAAAAAAAAAAAAATTTATTACTCAATAATTAATTAGAAAATAATTCAAATCTTAATTAAATAATAAAATATATGTCAAAATATATTTAAAATATAGCCTAACACATGGCTATACTCTTCTAAGTATTCAATAAATAATTTTTCTTTTAATGACACTTTAAAATCTTTTAATTTTTTCTGTTTATAGCTTTCTTCTAAATTATTGTATAATTTTATTCTAGAATAGAAGATAGTGTTCTGTGATAGTTTTAATTTATAATTTGGTAATCGTATATTTGAAGCGCTTCTGGTTGAGTGATTGGTTATGTCAACATTTTTAATAACGGTGTTAAATTATTAATTATTATTAATAGTTTAATTTTGCATATTGTTTTGAATTTTAAACAGTCACCATGTAATGAAATTTAATCAGTTGTTTGATAGGAAGTATGGTTGTACTATACAGGTTATTGCTTGCAGTTTAGCTGGGCAATCCTCGAACGGTTTTGATGGTTTTATTTTGTAAAGTTTGCAATAAACCTAAGTTTGAGGGATAAGCTGATCCCCAAATTGATATTAGGTATGAAATGCGATAATATATGCGAAAAATAAACAACATCGGCAACATGCTGTGTAAGATATTTCCCTATCTGATTTAAGATACAAACAAATGGAATAATTTTTTTACCTATATTACAAATACGATTTTTCCAACTAAGCGCTGAATCTATTTCCAACCCTAAAAAATTTATGGAATTTACGCGTTTTATTTCGTTTTTTCCAATTGCAATGCTATTGAAATGCTTAGTTTTGTCTGTTTTGATTTGAAAAAATATGGAGGGGCTAAAATCTCACAGCTCTGAGATATTAAGACTTCGGTCTGGGTTAAGGATTTTGATATAGTTTTCGGCAAAAAACTTTTATGAGGTTTTTTTTCAAATTTTTTAAAAATTTTTCCAAAATTCTAAAAATATTCAAAAAATTCTTACAAAATCAAAAATTAAAATTTCCGAAATTCTAAAAATATTGCAAAAATTATTACAAAATCAAAAATACAAACTTTTTCAAAATTCCAAAAATATTTCAAAAACTATAACAAATTCAAAAATTTCCATGTCCAATTTCATTTAAAATTACATTTACGTCATAAAAACAGCTACATTTTTTTCCAATAAATTGGCTTAAAAAATAAATGAAATCATTTTTTGACACACTTGACATTATTTTTTGACAAACTTATAATGCCATAATTCTCTATAATAATAATAAAATATCATGTCGTACAAACTATTAATTTTATTTTTTTCTAAAAAAATTGGGTAAAAAAAAAATAAAAACCTTTCTTTTGACACACTTGACAACATTTTTTTACAAACTTATAATGCCATAATTCTCAATAATAATAATAAAATTTCATTTCAAACAAACAATTTTATTTTTTTCCAAAAAATTGGGTAAAAAACTAAATAAAAATCTTTTGACACACTTGACAACATTTTTTTGACAAACTTATAATGCCATAATTCTCAATAATAATAATAAAATTTCATTTCAAACAAACAATTTTATTTTTTTCCAAAAAATTGGGTAAAAAAATAAATACAAATCTTTTTTTTGACACACTTGACAACATTTTTTTGACAAACTTATGCCATAATTCTCAATAATAATAATAAAATATATAAAATTCAAAAATTCTATTTTTTTCAAAATTCTAAAAATATTGCAAAAATTATAACAAAATCAAAAATTGAAACCTTTTTCAAAATTCCAAAAATATTCCAAAAATTAGAATGAAATCAAATATATAAACTTTTTCTAAATTCCAATAATAATCCAAAAATTCTTAAAAATTCAAACTTTTTCCAAAATTCTAAAAATATTGCAAAAATTATTACAAAATCAAAAATTGAAATTTTTTAATAAATTCCAAAAATTATAATAAAATGAAAAATTTAAAATTTTTCAAAATTCTAAAAATATTAAAAAAATTCTTACAAAATCAAAAATTAAAACTTTTTCCGAAATTTTAAAAATATTGCAAAAATTATTACAAAATCAAAAATACAAACTTTTTCAAAATTCCAAAAATATTTCAAAAACTATAACAAATTCAAAAATTTCCATGTTCAATTTCATTTCAATTACATTTACGTCATAAAAACAACTACGTACGTCGAGAATTGTAAAAAGTAGGGTCTGCGTCGGACCAGACGGTGGAAGTTATACTTCTTTGGCCATTCGCTCGCACACACGCACACAGACAGACAGATAGGATACATTAAAAAAAAAATAACTAAAAAAAACAAAATATTATTCAAAAAAAAAAAAAAATAAAAAAAAATATTATTCAAAAGAAAAAAATATAATACAAAAAAAAAAAAATATCGTTAAAAAAAAAGCAAAAAAAAAACATATTGTTCAAAAAATAAATAAAAATAAATATTATTCAAAAAAAAAATTATTATTCAAAAAGTATAAGAACGTATAATCGTCGATTTTTTTTAGTTTTCTTAGTCAAAAAAATAAAAAAAAAATATTCAAAAATAAATTATTATCCAAAAAGAAAACAAAATATTATTCAAAAAACTAATAATTACTAATTACTAGAAGGTACCCGCACGGCGATTTCCGTGCTTCCCAGATAAAGTGGTTGAAAACTGCTTTTTTTTGAGTAAATTGTACGATAGTTTTTTGTAATGTCATTTAATTTAACTTATTTTATTAGTAATATATAAAAAATTTGAAAAAAATGTAATAGTATCATTTTGCAGTCAGCAAAAGCCATTAAGCAAATGTCTCTAAAGCTATAGATAAAATTACATATTAAATGTACGTTAAAATTAAAACATCTTGACAGGCAAATAATAATTAAATAATTTTTATAAATGTAGATGGCAAAAGATTAGGGTTAGAAAAAAGTTAAAATTGTATTCCAAAGATTTAATTCAAATAATTTAATGTGTAACGAACAATTAGGTGAGCGTAAATACATTTGTTTATTGGATGTCACAATTGTCTATTACTTACTCCGAAGCCACCGTACTCGTCATACAAAATATAGGTACACTGGTTCATTGCTATTGGTTTAGCGTCCTATTTCATGTAGACTTATAAACATTTATTAATCCAGAAATTTTGCTGTTCTGAAGAGGGTCGTATTGCAATTTGCAAATATATTTTATCGATTGTCTGCAATACTCTACTCCATTGATGCATACGCCGGCCAATTAAAAAATACCACCATTTTTAGTGAATATTTTCGTTTAATGGGTTTTATTGCTTTATGGCCATCGTCTTATTTCGACATTCCTTCCCACAACTTAAAACAAAAATTGGAAAAAATAATAATAAGACTAATTTCATTTGTAAATTCAGACTTATATATTATTATTAAAACAGTCAAACCACAACATATGTTAACATATTTGCATATATTTTATAGATCCCTTGCAATAACAATAATAGTTTTGAAAGTAATGGAGAAGCATACATCACACTGAAAAAAACATGTCCTATTTCCAATCGAAATGCAATTGTCTCAACCTCACCGTGCGGTCACATATGGCGAATCAAACTACGAAATTGCTTCAACAACTCTACAATTATAAATCGATGAAGTTGAGACAATCACACGAAATGTTTATGTGAAAATAAAATATAGTTCAATTAATCTCAAATATTTAAACTTTAAAATGAAAAATTCATGATATAAGGCCAAAGAAAATTTTTTTCAGGGAAATAGTTATTATCTTTATTCAACTGCTGTTATATTGGATATAATACTTTATATTTTAAATAAACCTCATTCTGTTGTTAGGAAAATGTTATCGTGCAGTTGTCCCAATCACAGTGAAATTGTTTGCAAATAATTTTTCTTTGCATGCAAATAATTTTTCTTTGCATAAATAAACTTCGAGATGAGGTTGTCATGAACTTCAATTTTTTTTTCAGTGCACTCAATAAGTAAAACACTTTAAATCTGTAACTTTGATATTGTTCATAATCTTTTTCTTCGGTACTAAGGTTCCAATGCAAATTCTTGGTTCATCAATGTTTCTAAGAAGAGGAAAAGAAACGTCAATTTCCAATTTTTGGAACATGTGAGGGCAGTTCTGCTAATGCAAGCAGGTTTGTTTAATCATATATAAGCAATGCTTATATGTATCGTATTGGTGCTAATGCATAGAAATATGTACATATTTTATATAATTGCAAACCATAAGAACATATTTGTTGTAAATTAGAAATATGTATTTGTTAAAAAATAATTTAACATAATTTTCATATAAATGTACATATATGTTTGTCACATTATACATTAACTATTCATTTTAATGATAATTCCGAAAAGTGAAAAAAAAAATTGATCAAAGATAACTAAGCGAATAATGTTTTATTATTATAAAATATGATTGATTTAGTAATTTCGTCTCTATTACCATACAGCATAAGGTTGATTTACTAATTTCGTCTTTATTACCATATAGCATAAAGGTTAAAATATACCTTGAAACAGCGTGACGCGGTTTCTCGTTTAACACCTCATCAAAATATTTACAACGAGCGCAAAGAAGTATAACTTCAAAAAAGTGGGGGTAAGAATTTCACTTTGAGCTCATGAATGTAATACTTAGGTCTTTCAGACCGAAGTAATTATGAAATTCGTTTTTTCAAAATTAATTTTCAATTTGTTCGGATCAAAGTACGGTGTAAGAGTATTTAAGTCGTCTTCCATATCTTGTTTTAATTGCTTAATATTTTGATTTTTGTAAATAATCACTACGTCATCTGCATAGCGTTGTAGAATACTGTAATAAACTTCGACCAGAATGGGTCAATTTAATTTACTCATACATAACCAATACATTTTGCATAAATGTTCTCGACATTCAAACTATTGCAAAGAAATGGATTAAAGAATGAGTTAACTAATACATTTTGCATAATTAATGCAAATTAAATTTGTTATAGAATGAATTCACTAATACAAATGTTTCCATATCCAAATTAATGCAAATATGAATTAAAGGAGGTGTGTCCAATCATTCATGATATATGTATAGTAGAATTTTTTTGCCAGCGAACACAAAATTTGTTTGTTATGCGCATATTGTTTGCACATGCGCATGCACATGCGCATATTGTTTGCACATTCAGTGTCTCGATTAAAATATTAAAAAAAACTATTGGGGTCCCATTGAAATGGACAAAAAAAAACGCATAAAATTTATAAATTACTATTGAAATTCAACCAATTATAATAGAAACCCAAAAACTAGTAGAAATATTAATGATTTTGTAGGCAATATAACAAAATTTTGATAATCAAAAATAATTATAATAAAAATAACGACGCCTATGGAAACAAATATCACAACAAACAAATGGTACGAACTAGAAGTAGAAATTTAACTAATATAATTGTTTTGAAAACAAATTTATCCCAAAATAAATAATGCATCTCTGTTTTACTTTTTGTCTCATCTTTTATCTTTTGCTGCGTCGTAGCTGTCAGAAATTCGCTGGCAAAAAAATTCTACTATACTTCGTATATTGTTTTCTAGAAAAGTACAGTGGGAAACAACAACTGATTAGCAGAAGTTTCTACTTATTTATTTTTGGATATAAATAAGCGAACAAAATATCAGAGAGTCAGTTTATTTTTGCAATTGAAATTGTTTATAAATATTCGCAAGTATAGGGAATAATCGAGTGGTACTTGAGCCTGGGTACTAATAGCGAAAGAATTTGAACCTAGTGGGATAGTAAATACAGATTTTACGATTCCGAATATTATTGATTCAAATTGTGGAAAAGCGGTGAAATTTATCGTACATAAATTGGAAAGGACCCTGGAATTTATTGTAATTAAAATCGGAAGTTGCTGTAATTTATTGATAAATAAAGTTGGAAATTTTATTAACTAAAGATCCGTCTTTTTACTGTCGTATTTGCTCAATAATCGAAAAGAACCGACGCGGAGTTGTTACAATACCATTTAGATTAAGCTTTAAAATATCATTTATATAAATGATAAAAAGAATTGGGCCTTAAATTGATACTTGTGAGTTCCCAGATTGCACTGATTCATAATTGGATTTTATGTTATTTATTTGAACAAATTGTTTCCTATTTGTTAAATAATTTATTATCAGTTCAAGTGCTGCCTGTTTGACACCATACACTATAAGTTTTCCTATATAAGAATCTCATAAAAGACGCAATCAAATCGCTACGTTGGAAGAATACCGGCACAACTCAAAAATTATGAATATTGACTTCTCTGCATTAAATGCATTAAATGATTGACTTTTCTGCACAAAATGATCGTAATATCGTCAAAATTTTATGTGGTAAAGTGTCACAATTTAGCCTCACTCGCTTTTTCAGTGCTTAATAGTTATATAATATATTACAATTTAATTAAAATTTTTGATTTTCATTTTCTCAAAATTTCTATTTTGAGTTGTGACGCTATTCTTCCAACGTAGCGAAATGCTTTCCTCAAATCGAGAAACAAGGTTGCAGTAAAGTATTTTCTTTCTAAATTGTCATAGATTTGTACCATAAAATTAAGTGTGGCTGATAATGTGCTGCTTTTTTGGTAAACCCGAACTGATTTGGGTTAATAATGTTATTTGAAATTAGATAACTGTTAAGACGTGTATGAATTGCTCTTTCATATATCTTTGACATGACCGATAGAATGGATATAGGTTGATAGTTAGACGATTCTAATCTATTTCCCGCTTTGAAAAGTGGTTTGATTCTAGAAATTTTTAATTGATCAGGGAATATACTATTTGTAAATGATAGATTGGTTGAGTTACTTAGAAATTCTGAATTAATAATGTTTATTATCTTACAAAAAGTGTATTATACTGAAATGGTGCTCGATGAAATATGATTCAGAATAACAGATTTTAACCCCTAACCTAATTAATTAACGCTCCAAAAAATTATAAACTCTAAAAGTTATAATTTAAAAACTGAGGCTTTCACTTATAGACTCGACTATCCTTTGAAAATTGTTCAAATTATTCCAAAAATTCACGAAGACAAAACGACTTGTTGACAGTCAAATATAATTTGATTTACAAAATCATCAAATCACAAAAAGCAACAACAGCTTTTCATATAATTAACTCCTAAAAGTAACCAACAAACAATAAAATACGACATTGAAATGAAGAAAAGTTCAATGTCAAACTTTTGTAGTTCATTATTTAAGCTATTATTTTAATTTTATGTATGCAGCAGATGAAAATTACGTGAAAACGACCAGCTCCGGAAATGATTTTCGAATTTCATATATTTGATAACTGATATCTATTGAGAATCAAGAAAAAAAAATTCGTGCACTTTTTTTTTTTTTTTTTTCGTTACCGTTAGGGAGTTACAGGGTGAGCAAAAACGCAGAAATAGTAAAACATGAAATTTTCAAATGGCTGTAGAAACTAAACGTCTGAATCGATTTTTGTTTTCAAAAGCTCAAATTAAAGGTAATAAAGTATATTTTAAGAAAAAAATTTAAAAACAATTTTTTTTATAAAACTTCACTTTTTAAAATGGCACTTTATTTTTTAAAATCGATTTTCTCACAAAACTATTTTTTTTATTTTTTTTTTATTTTTTTATTTTGTAGCTTAATCTTTTCACTAGCTATATGCAAAAATTCAGCGAGTTATTATTTTTTGTTTGGCCGGAAAAAAAATTTCAATATCGCCGTTTCTTAAATTTTTTTGTGAAAAAATATGTTTTCGTATTTTAATTATAATTTCATACGCATTGAGCAACCTAAAATATTGTTAATTAGTCAATTATGAAGAATCATGACAATACAGGTAGTCAATAAATTACTTTATTGTGTTATTGCTTTTGTGTTAATTACTTAATGAGTTATCATTTAGTTAATTACTTAATGAGAAATTTCATTTAATTCACACTGTTAAGGCTACTTTCCTATAAAAAGTCGATTTTTACCAAACTTTTGGATGTGATAGTGAACAAAATATTACCTCAATTTTTTATATATTTATACTAATCGCTAGATAATTTATTTCTACAGGCCGTAGCGTTCTTAGAATTTTTAATTTCATTTCTTAATTTAATTATAATTGATATTTAAAAACATTATCTTTCACAAAAACTTTCAATTTTGAGAGTCTACAAATGGAAAAAAGAAATAATATATGTCTGTACTTTTCATACACAAACATTTTATTATTCTTTCTCTTGTTATTCTTTCTCTTGTGTAAAAACAAAAAATTTACATAAACATAAATTTAATAGATTCAGGTTTAGTCAAGGATTCAGGTTTAGTTCTATTATTTGTCATAAAAAAATGTCGCTGCAAATCAATTTCACAAATTAGTATAAATAAAGCAGCAAATCGGTGCGTGAAGGTGATCAGAAAACAAATGTACAGAAACGTCTTCTAATGAGTTCGCTAAATAATGGATATGATTGTGACTCTGAAATCAAATTTAATCAATGGCTAAATACCGATAGATGCAGTCTAGAAACCCTAATTAAACCACTGGATGAGTTTCTTGATGGTTTCATTGAAAAATTGAATAAGTTGATACCACACTATTTTATATCGGTGCAACAATCTAATTTTCTAAAACATGTAAAGGAAACTTTGAGACCTAATGAATTTGTTGTATGTGGTGATTTTGCAGAAAATTATTCTTTTGTGATTCAAAATGCCGCCCAAGGATTCCACTGGAATAATTCCCAGGCTACAATCCATCCATTTGTTGTCTACTATCGAGATATGGAAAACAAGCTTCAGCACCTGACCTATATTATTATTTCTGATTGTTTGAAACATGACAGTGTGGCAGTTTATTTATTCATTGGAAAATTAATAAATTTCTTGAAACAAAAGTTTGATGATATTTCTAAAATATACTACATGACTGATGGAGCTGCATCTCAGTACAAAAACAAGAAAAATTTCGCAAATATTGTACATCATCGTGAAGATTCCGGAATTGATTGTGAATGGCATTTTCATGCTACTTCACATGGCAAAGGCCCATGTGATGGTATTGGAGGAACTATCAAAAGACAAGCTGCTAGAGCCAGTTTATCTTCAGAGCATGAAAAAGTAATCACATCTCCACGAGAACTTTTTGATTGGCTATACGACATACTGCCATGAATTTGTGTTTTGTAAATGAGGAAGAATATAAAAGGAAAAAGATTTTTTTAGCACCAAGATTCAAAAAATTAAAAACTATATCAGGAACTAGGAGTTTTCATGCATTTATTCCCGTCCAAGGTCAGTGTATACGAGCAAAAAGGTACTCAAATTTGGATACGTTTCAAGAATTTAAAATTTAAATGTGTAGTAGATATGTATGTATTATTAATTATGTAGAACTTATTATATCAATAAAAAAATGAAATGTGTATAAAATAAATAAATTATTTAGAAATTATTATTAATAAAAAAAATTATGCAACCTTCAAAAATAATTTTTTAATTGCAAATTGGTTTTTTAAGAAGGTATATAAATATTTAATATTTTTCAGATATAATTGTATGCACAGAAAACTACTTTTTCACAAAAAAATTGAAGAAACGGTGATAGTGAAGTTTTTTTTCCGGCCAAACAAAATATAATAACTCGCTGAATTTTTGCATATAGCTAGTGAAAAGATTAAGCTACAAAATAAAAAAATAAAAAAAAAATAAAAAAAATAGTTTTGTGAGAAAATCGATTTTTAAAAATAAAGTGCCATTTTAAAAAGTGAAGTTTTATAAAACCAATTGTTTTTAAATTTTTTTCTTAAAATATACTTTATTACCTTTAATTTGAGCTCTTGAAAACAAAAATCGATTCAGACGTTTAGTTTCTACAGCCATTTGAAAATTTCATGTTTTACTATTTCTGCTTTTTTACTCACCCTGTAACTCCCTAACGGTAACGAAAAAAAAAAAAAAAAAAGTGCACGAATTTTTTTTTCTTGATTCTCAATAGATATCAGTTATCAAATATATGAAATTCGAAAATCATTTTCTATTTTACCACTTTCTGGTCATTTTCACGTAATTTTCATCAGCATATACAGTAAAATTGTATTATATTAAAATAAGCAAGCACGCGTTTCGTGTGAAATGTGAATATAATATGTTGATAGAATATTTTATTTTATTATATTATGTATGTACATAACAAAATCAAATTTTAATTTTCGCTCCTACCCAACAACATTTTTCAAGAAAATTTAAAAGTGAGGCGTATTTTGTATTGTTTTGATTCACACGTGATTTATTCTGTTCAAATATGATGCCTAACTGACAAATAAATTGTAGTTTAAATTGTTCATTTTAGTTTGATGTTTAACACTTAAAAATTTTAACGAGTTTCACACCGTGGTATTTAGTTACCACAATTTGAAACTTATTTATATTTTAATTAATTTCGTCATCTTTTTACAAGAAAAACATATACTTACATCATCAGTTGTTGCAGTACTCGGATTTGTATGATTCGGTCTAGCGTCAACAACCGTATTACAAGAAAATACTATAAAAATTCCGATAAGCACCAAAACTACAGATATTCTATTTAAACTGTAGTTCACAAAATGTCTTTTTAAAATAATTTTTTTATCACGTTTGGCATTCATTTTATCATCTAACTCAAAACTATTATCATTAACAATATTTTTACTATTATTTGTATCATTATGAAATTGACTATTAAGTTTTCTTAAATTGAAATTTAAATTTAAATTGTTAGCACCCGTTAGTGATTTAATATTTGCTATTTTGTTATGTTTATCATTATGCAGAAAATTATCCTTCCTACATGCTCGTCGTGATAAATTTACTTCTTGTTTTAAAGATGGCGCCATTGTATATAATTTTATCTATTTTTCTAAATGTTTCTTACAATTGAATAAATAATTTATTTTTTTGTGATCACAGTTGAAATACTACTATTTTCTTATTTTATATTTACATATATTTTTTAGGACTTCTTATTCACTATTTCTTTTTTCCTTATAATTTTGCTAAAAATCGCTGGTTTGGTGCATGATTTTTTTGGTTATATGTTTGATTGTGGGTGATTTTTATGTTAGGCTGAAAAGAAAGATAATATAAAATTTATTAAAATTAAATTTTAGTAAAATGTATCGTGTAAGGCTTTGTAGGTAAACCAAATCAAAAACAATTTTATTTATTTCTTGTTAAAGATATTCTTTTATTTAATTATTAAACAAATATTTTGTTTTGTTTAATTCATTGAACATAATATCAGAAGCATGTTAAAAAATCCCAGCGGCAGGTATATCCGCTAAAAATAGGTAGATTTCGGGGTCAGACGGTTTTGTGTCCAAATAAAATTAGATAAGTCAGATTAGTTTAAATAAAAAATATAAGTAGAAACAGAATAATTCAAAAAAATTATCGAACCAAATTAAATACATTATCCGAACTAACTCCATCAATACAATTTCGGAACAGTTTTATTTAAGTTGGTTTAATTAAACTACTTTTAATAACATATTAAATTCACCAAAGATCAAATGAACTACGTCACAACTACAATTATACCATCACACATAATTTATAATCAAACATTATCAAACAATTTTATTTCAAAATCATCTTTTGTTGTTGTGTTTTTTTGTTCTTATTTAATCTTTTTTCAAACGGTTACTTAGTAAAAAAAAATAAAAACAAAAGAGATTTTGATAATTTTTCTATGGTATTAAATGGGTTGATATTTTTCTTGTAAGGGTTGCATTATAATGCTTATAAAAATGGAACCTTTTGGGTTAGAAAGCTGAAATTTTTTGAGGCTATAGTTGAAAAGTATGTTTAAAAGCTAAAATGAATTTAAATAACATAAACTGAAACATGATGAAAGCATTACCTTTTGCGTTTGTTTTCATTTCAACAGCCGTAGGGTCTCAACCGTTAGACTTAAACTATTATTTTTGAAAATTTTGGAAAGATTTATATTTTAAGTACGTGAAAAAAAGTTTTCAAATATGAGCTTGGCCATTTCAGCTAGATCAAGGGCAGCAAAGTTTAGTAAATTTTTAAAACAGCTGATTTTTGAGAAACCTGAAACGCCAAAGTGGTCATCTGGATAAAAATGATAAAAAAAGATTAAAATATTCAATATTTTTAAATTTTATTAAAATATTATTATTCAAACGGAAGTTATAGCGCCCTAGATTATTCGACTTTTTAGGCTCTAGCCGCTTAACCGGTACCCGGATATGGCCAGTTCACGAACTTGTCCAAGACATTATTTGCCGAAACATACACAGAAAATTATTTTGGTGTAGGTCGAAAAATGCGACCGTGAGAGTGCCGCTAAATTCCGTTATACCTCATATCGTTATATATATATATATATATATATATCAGGGTTGTGCCGTAGACAAAATAGATTACTTTACATGTATAGATTACGCATAGATTACGTGTAAATTACGCGAGATATTTTCGTGTAATCTATAATGTAAACTATTATGTAATCTATTTAATTGATATGTGCATTCTAAACTTTTTTAGCAATTAAATTAACTTTTTTCTAGATCGCAAGATCCTGTTTTTGACAATGTTATTGATCATGTCTTTTGCGAAAAAATCGAAAAAAAATTTCAGTAGGGATAATACAATATTTCCACATATTTCTTCTTAAATCAAAATTAATAGATTACACCAAATTTACATAGATGACATAGATTACATTACAAAGATTCCATGTAATGTAATCTATTTTACATTACGCGTAAAGGAACAACCCTGATATATATATATATATATATATATATATATATATATATATATATATATATATATATATATATATATATATATATATATATATATATATATATATATATATATATATATATATATAATTTTTTTTTTTTTTGTTTTTCCATCTCCGCTTATCACATATAGTCGTTTGGCATCAAAATTTTTCCGAAATTCCGAGATGAAGCCCATTGCAATAGGTAGATTTTTATATGAAATCTACCTAAAAACAAAGTCTGTAGTCTATTGATTTTATTGATTTTGGCATTCCGATAAAAAATTCGCTCAATAACGAATATGCTGATTTAATTTGGATTTCACTTGCAAATGAAGTAGGTAAAATATTTGTGTTTGTGATTGAAAACGTTTTGCTTTGTTTATGAATTTAAACTGACAACACTCGAGTAAAGGCGTATTAGAATACTTTTTAATACTTTTGATACTTTTTATATTTAAAACGAAAAGCAAAAACTAAACAAATATATATTGTCGTGATTTCTTTTCGAAGGAATTAGTTGTATTTATGTGAATTATCACTTCAATTATTTTAATTTATTTAATTGTACCTTTGCACCTTTCGTTCGTAGTGAACGCTCTGCTCACTAGTTCAGTTGTACATAAACTAGTTTATCTTCGTCGTCAATGTTATAATTATAAATTTGATCAGTTAATTTGAATTTTATGGGGTAATTAAAATTTATTGGTATATATATATATATTATATATATTATTATATATATATATGTATGTATATATATATATATATATATATATATATATATATATATATATATATATATATATATATATATATATATATATATATATATATATATATATATATATATATATATATGTATATATATATATATATATATATATATATATATATACACCCAATTCTGTTTTTACACGGTCTTTTTTTAGACGGTTTTGATATAACACGGTTTAGAAAAAAAATTTAAATTCGTTTTTACACGGTTTTATTCGAAATAGCACGGTTTAAATTTTGAAGAATTTTTTTTTTCTATATACAAAGTTAGGCATGTTTAGTGTTAATTATAATAAATTATAAATTAACGTCTCTTAATATCCGAAGATACCATGTCCAACTAGGGATTAGAATTAAGTTTGAACAAATTAAGTTTCTTTAAGAAGTTTATGAACGTTATCTTTAAAATTTTGAGGATTAAAGCTATCAGGGAAAACCCTTACTGGTGAGACATTCCATAGATGAGAGACTCTGCTGAAAAAGCACGCTGAAAATCAACACTTCTGAAACTTTTTATATAAAGTGTGAAGCTGAAACAATCACACTGAAAAGCAACACTTCTGAACCTTTTTATATGAAGTGTAAAAGGATGGGCTACAAAATTTACTCTGGTGTTACGCGATAGGTTGCTAGTTCAGGTTAAATTGATATTATCTCAGTGGAAGTTTGTTCATCCACAATGTATTAATTGAAAATTGTCAGATCAGCAACATTTCTTCTGTGTTGCAAGGAATCTAGCAACATTTCTTCTGTGTTGCAAGGAATCTAACTCATTAATAAGAGTTGAGTTGCTAATTAGTTTAACAGCTCTGCGCTGAACAATCTCAATTTACTTCAAACTACTAAAATCAGATACACCCCATATGTGAGAACAATACTCCATGCAGGGAGTATAAATGATTTATATATTAAAAGAAGCTGTTCGCTATTGAAAAACTTACGAAATCGTTCCAAAAACCTTAATTTTTGAACAGCGTTCTTAGCTAGGTGAAAAATATGAGAATTTCATTTCATATTGTTTTCCATTTCTATTCCTAGAACCTAGAAGTATGTATGTACAGTGATCAATTTTCTTTGAAGATTTTTTAACGCTAATCTTAAAGTTTGGAGGAAGAAAATTATTTTATCTTATTATACTCTTATTGATACTCTGGTGTAACGTGTCAAGTTTGCAGGCTTTAGTAAAATCGATTTGATTTAAATAGAAGCCCGTTTATCCATAATGTAAAATACCGTCAAATCAGCGACATACCAGGAATTAAGCTCATTAGTAAGATTTGAATTGCTGATCAATTTAACAGCCCTCTGTTGTATAGAATCAATCAAGACCTGTATGGTACCCTCCATATGTGACAACAATAATCCATGTAGGGGCGATTAAACAACTTCTCGATTAAAAGAAGCATTTTGTTATTAAAAACCTAACTCAACGACCCAAAAATATTAGTTTTTGAACAACTTTCTTAGTTAGGCTAAACATATGAGAATACCACTTAATATTATTTTTAATCTCAACTCGTAGAAGTCTAACGAATTCTTTCTCTTCAAGATCATTTTTCTTCAAGAATCAAACTTTAATGGAAATGGATTAGATGTTGATAACCTAGAAAAATAGCAAACTTGAGTTTTGCTCGCGTTGAACTTAACACTTTTAGCAATACCCGATTCCATTACTGTTTTTAAATCAATGTTTAATGACTCTATCACATTTGACCTAGTGTCATTAAACGCTGAGTATTTCAGGTATTTAGGTATTTCAGGAGAAGCATTAAGCGTGCATCATTAGCAAAACTATGGATTTAATGAGTCGTTGAGTGCAACACGTCAATATAGATAAAAGAAAGAGTTGGGGATAGAGTGGAACTTTGAATAAGGCTTGCATTAGTTGAAAAGATATCTAATGAAAAACCGTCGACATTGACTTGAAATTTACGCTCAGATATAAAAATCTAAACTCAGGAAATAATTTGCTCGTCTAAGTCATAGTATCTCAATTTGCATATAAGATTGTTGAGCTGTACTTTGTCAAATGTTTTGGCTATATCAATAAAACAGCACTGAAAGTCTCACTATAATTTTCAAGTGACTCTTTCCAGATATGTTTGACAAAGAAAGTAAATTTTTCATCACTCTTTCTTTCGGCGAAAACCGCATTATTTTTGACCAGTTAACAGTTTTGACCAACTAAGAACCTCATATTTTTAAAATTAATGTTTTTTTCAAATATTTTAGTTACAATCGACCAGTTTGATATGGGTTTGTAATTTGTTGGATCCGTTTTCGTTCCTTTTTTAGAACTGGCTGTACACTAGCCATTTCCCAAAAAAACTAATATTTCAAATTATATACGAAAAGCCTTACAATATAAAACCGATAAACACCGATAACCTTTATAAACAACCGATTTATATTGAACTATGTAGCCCGTCGTTGGAACAGCATGCTTGATTGAGGTGGTGAAACGTACTTTATCGCATTAGACATCTGAAAAGCATTTGATCGAATCTGGCATGCCAACTTCATGTAGACGTAAAGCATATTCAAAATTGTTTCACCGATCAAAACATTTCGGTATCCATCGATAGTTTTTCTTCTGAGTCTAAATTAATTATTACTGGTGTTCTCCAAGGCTCAGTTTTGTTCCCCACTCTATTTTTAATTTATATTGTAACGACTCTTCGTTGGTTCTTTTAGATTATTGAACAAACACGACAGTAAAAGACAGATCTTTAGTTAACAGAATCTCAAACTTTATTTGTCAACAAATTACAGCAGCTTCCGTTTTTCCTTACAATAAATTCCAGGGTCTCCAATTTATGTACCATAAACTTCACCGCTTTTCCGCAATTTGAATCAACAATATACGGAATCGTAAAATCTGTATTTACTATTCCACTAAGTTCAGATTCTTTCACTATTAGTACCCAGGCTCAAGTACCACCGATTATTCCTTATACTTTCGAATATTTGTAAAACACTTTTAATTGCAAAATTAAAACTGACTGTCTGATATTTTTGTTTGCTTATTTATATCGAAAAATAAATAAATCGAAACTTCTATAATCCACTAGAAATCAATACTACGTAGTCCGTACATCTGAAATAGGCCACACCTGTTTTCATTCAAACTTGCATTTGTATTAGCGAACTCAAATTTAATTTATGCAAAATGTATTAGGTAACTCCTTTTAATTCATTAATGTAAACATTTGTATAACAAATTTAATTTACATTAATTTATGCAATACAATTTGCAATACAAGTAAAAGATTGAAAAAGGAGTTAACTTTCAATTCATGAATGAGTAAATAAAATTAACCCATTCTGGACGAAGTTTATTACATTGCCCTCCATTTAGTTTTGTTCGTCCCGAACAATATCAGAGATCGCATTGGTGCTGTTACCTTGGTACGGTGCCAACCTTTGCAGATGTATCACTTTCATCTTGGTACGGGGTCCCTTTTGTATGCGGTAGATGACATCATTAATTCGTTTGATTATTTTATATGGGCCTTCCCAATCTGGCTGCAGCTTGGGTGATCTTCCCTTAGTTCTTCTGGGGTTGTATAGCCATACCAATTCTCCTTCTTGAAAACCGCCACTATTTGCATTTATGTCGTACCTGGTTTTCATTTTGTCACTGGCAATCTTAATGTGGTCTCGAACCTGCTGATGGATTTTATTCATCTTCTCCCTTAGTTGACCCACATAATCTGTTTTCGTGGATACCAGACCTCCAGGGATGCCAAACTCGATGTCACTAGGAAGATGTAGTTCTCTTCCGAACATGATATTCGCTGGCGTTTCACTTGTCGTATCGTGCACTGCGCTACGATAGGCCATCAAGAATAACGGAAGATCCTTGTCCCAATTTCTTTGGTTGGCTTCTACTACCTTTGACAAATGTTCTTCCATGGTTCGGTTGAATCGTTCTACCATGCCATCCGATTGTGGGTTCATAGGTGTAGTTCGTGTTTTTCTAATGCCGAGTGTTCTGCACAGCTCTTCCATCAGTTGAGATTCGAAATTCCTTCCCTGGTCGGTATGCAACTCGAGCGGTGTTCCATATCTGCAAACCCATTCATTGACTAATGTTTCCGCGACCGTAACTGCTTCCTGGTTCGGTATTGCATAAGCTTCCGGCCATTTTGTAAAGTAATCAATGACCACCATGATGTATTTGTTACCTTTTGTCGTTTCCGGAAATGGCCCCGCGATGTCTATAGCAATTCTCTCCATTGGGGCACCCACATTGTACTGTTGCATCTCTCCTCGAGTTCTAGTTTTTGGTCCTTTGCTCGCTGCACAAGTATCGCATCGCCGACACCATTGCTCCACGTCTGTTCGATACCTTACCCAATAAAACCTCTCCCTTACTTTGGCTGGGTTTTATTGACTCCCAGGTGTCCTCCAGAAATACTTCCATGCAGCTTTCCCAGTACCTCTTCCACTCGACTTGATGGCAACACCAGTTGCTCCAACACTTTCTTTCCATCAGCGGACTCCCATTTTCTTTTTAATATCCCGTTGTCCATAAATAGTGAGTCCCATTGCGCCCAGTAACATTTCACCTCCGTACTTAAAGGTGCGACCTCTTTCCACTCCAGTCGCCTTGCCTCGGTTTTCCATTTCAATACTGGAGCCATAGCTGGATCTTCTAGCTGCTCTCTTTTAATTGCCTCAGTACACCAATCGTCAGGAGTTTGGAACCTGATTTGATTCACTTTCATTGCCTCATTTCCCTCAGTTCTGCTACATGACTTGCACTCCTCTATACAGGGTCTTCTAGACAAGGCATCAGCGTTACCATGGATCCTTCCCTTGCGGTGTTCAACTTTGAAGTCGTAGTTCTGCAGGATCTCTATCCATCTTGCTGCTTGTCCTTCAGGAAATTTGAATTGTAATAACCATTTTAGAGCAGCATGATCCGTGCGAATCAGGAATGGTTGTCCACACAAATACTTGTGGAAATGTTTCACAGCCTTGATGATAGCTAACAGCTCCTTCCTCGTGACACAGTAATTCCGCTCCGGCTTTGACAGAACTTTACTTAAGTATGCCACCACTTTCTCATCGTCTCCAATTTTCTGTGACAAAACAGCTCCAGTTCCTACATTGCTTGCGTCTGTGTCCAGAATGAACATCTTTCCGGATTCTGGATAGGCTAGTATAGGGGTGTTGCATAGTTTTTCTTTTAAACTGCAGAAGGCCTCATTACATTCGGTTGTCCACAGAAACTTGGTATTTGCTTCTGTCAATTTATGTAGACTCTTGGCGATATTTGCAAAATTCTCCACGAATCTTCGATAATAGGTGCATAAGCCAAGGAAACTGCGTAGCTCATGAACATTCTTCGGTACTGGCCAATTTTTCACAGCATCAATCTTCTCGGGATCGGTTCTGACTCCATTGTAACGACTCTTCGTTGGTTCTTTTAGATTATTGAACAAACACGACAGTAAAAGACAGATCTTTAGTTAACAGAATCTCAAACTTTATTTGTCAACAAATTACAGCAGCTTCCGTTTTTCCTTACAATAAATTCCAGGGTCTCCAATTTATGTACCATAAACTTCACCGCTTTTCCGCAATTTGAATCAACAATATACGGAATCGTAAAATCTGTATTTACTATTCCACTAAGTTCAGATTCTTTCACTATTAGTACCCAGGCTCAAGTACCACCGATTATTCCTTATACTTTCGAATATTTGTAAAACACTTTTAATTGCAAAATTAAAACTGACTGTCTGATATTTTTGTTTGCTTATTTATATCGAAAAATAAATAAATCGAAACTTCTATAATCCACTAGAAATCAATACTACGTAGTCCGTACATCTGAAATAGGCCACACCTGTTTTCATTCAAACTTGCATTTGTATTAGCGAACTCAAATTTAATTTATGCAAAATGTATTAGGTAACTCCTTTTAATTCATTAATGTAAACATTTGTATAACAAATTTAATTTACATTAATTTATGCAATACAATTTGCAATACAAGTAAAAGATTGAAAAAGGAGTTAACTTTCAATTCATGAATGAGTAAATAAAATTAACCCATTCTGGACGAAGTTTATTACAATATCAACGCCCTCTTGAAAATTATCAGTAACACGACAAATAGTTTTGCAGATGATATACAGCACATTGAACAGGTCCTTCGTCCCCTATCTTCAAAGGTAAAATGAATGAAAAAATAAATCTCGCCCGGAGAAACGTTGTTATAAATGTAAACGAGGACCTTGAAGGAGAAAAGGAACGAGGACCGAGAATAAGTCGCCGATTGGGGTAAAAAAATTTAGTCAATTCTAATTCCACCAAAACACAGCTATTGATTGTTTTCAGATCATAGACCGAGTTCCCCAATCATACTTCCATTACTATCTATGACGAACAAATAGCATCCTAAATAGATGTGAAAAATATTTCATTCTGTATAATTTACTCTACATTTATAAGTTCTTCATTCGTCCATGTATGGAATATTGTCGTCAAGTCTTGTGTGGTGCATCTGTTTCGATCTAGGCTCTATTAGATTATGTTCAAAAGCATGCTTTACGAATTGTGGGCGACCGAAATTTAACATCAAATCTTGATTTCCAACAACAATGTTGCACTGTTGCTGATCTCTGATTAGTTTTTGTTTTTTTATCAAATAAACTGTGCATAGATGCACAAAAATTTAGCTTTATATAGACTCTTAATAGTTTGTTTGTACAAATCATTTTATTTTACCTATTTTTACAGAAATAAAGGGTATGGAACCAATCCCCTTTTTTTCTATGTGCTGCATGTCTTTTTATGCACGGTTTTTTTACACGTCTTTTCCTGGAACGTATCTACCGTGTAAAAACAGAATTGGGTATATATATATATATATATATATATATATATATATATATATATATATATATATATATATATATATATATATATATATATATATATATATATATATATATATATATATATATATATATATATATATATATATATATTGCCATATTTCACATCTCATATTTTTATGCTGGAAGATTTGTTCATTTTTAACGAATCTCCCGTAAACAGCATTTGTTTAGCAGTTTTAGTTTTTTCTAAAACTTGTTGGTAACTTGTTTTTTACAACATAAATTTAAAACGTTTTTAATGTTACGTTTTGCCTAAGCTCATGACTATTTTTTTAAAAAGAAAACCCCTACTTCTCTATCCCAAATCGCTTAGATTGTAAAACCAAACTCTCAAAAAATCGAAAACAATAAAACTTTGAAGATTCTCATTATCTTTAAGTTATTTATATAAGAACAAAACATAATTTAGCATTAAACTCAATGGGTTGTATGAAAAATAACTAATTTTACAACAATATTCTTTCCTTTTCATTGACATTAATAACAACTTACGGTTGTCGTCCTCAATGTTTATCAAAAATAGCATGCGATTGCTTCTTTACAAAAAACTTTCTCTTAATCACGTCATTAGATTTATTTTTTTGTTTTTATAATCGAATGAACTTTTTTATTCGAAAGAAAAGAAAATTTAATTTAAAATTAATGAGATATGCTTTTACTTATGCTATAATTTTTACTGTGACGTCAATATGAAAATTCAAAAACAAGTTATAATACACGTGTAAATGAATATTAACAAAATGGCAATCATTGCGTGACATTTTATGGAAATAATAAAGTAGTACATATAGTTCAATTTTTAATTTGACAAAAAATAAAATTCGAATCGAACGAATAAAACGTGATTCAACAAATTCAGTTTAAATAAGCAAGGAATTTGTTTTTCATCGCAAGTAACATTTACTTGAATTGATCTGTGATTTAATTAAACAAGAATTTCCTCAATCAAGAGTCGCGGTAATGTCTCGGGCGCCAGTTTTTGAAAGATACTACTAGTATATATACTGTGCACCGGATAGGTTTTAAAGGTTAAGCTTTTCATTTTGAAAAGAATTGTACTTTTTGTACAACTGTTTTCAAAATTATGAATGAAAGTATATATTATTTAACCAAATGTAACTAATGTTTATCAAAAAAAAATCATGCATGCTAATTTACGAAAGTTTTTAAAATCAAAATTTTCTCGTCCCAAAATTTTAGTAAAAAGCAAATATTTTTACAAATTTTTATACCACGTTGGTAGCATTGGATACACGATATTTTAAAAGCAAATTTATACATTTGTAGGATTTTACATATTTATATTATTTTTGAACATATTCCTGACAATAGTTGGAAGATACAAAAAATACAGTTATTTCACAGTTTTAAGTTTTCACTTCTGTCGGCAGTCCTCGAGCCCGCCTTTTTTTTATTTATTCACATTACAATATATGTGGATAAATAGAAAAATAGTACATTTTGCTACAAGAAATGAAAACGCTGCTTTTTGGAAATGCAATTTTGTCTATGATGGTAAATATATTTTAACGATATTTATTCATTTTTTTTTTGCGTTCATGCTCCATGTAGGAGCGTTGCCAAGCTAACCAGCTTCGAATATTCACCACGGTTATTCGAGACAGCGACATAATTACCATGGCAGCCGTTTTTTTAAGGTCGTTTATTACGTCCGTCTCCCATTACAGTCGTGGTCTGCCTCGCGGTCGGCCACTCCCTGGGGTACTAACGTACATTTTTTAATCATTTCAGACTGTGACTCGGTTCGTAGAACATGCCCAAACCAAGCAATTCAATTGGAACGGATACAACCTATTATATCTGGACCCTCAAGAAGGTCTCTGATCTCAAAGTTATATCGCGTTCTGTACTCTCCATCGTCTGTCTTTAGTGGACCAAAAATGTAGCGTAAGATCTTACGCTCAAATACAGATAAATGTGATTCGTCATTTTGTGTAAGGGTCCATGTTTGTGACCCATACATCACCACCGGTCTAATCAAGGTCTTGTATAACTTGAGTTCGGTGTTAGTTGATACATACGGTGATCCAAGGAGTGCTTTAATTGGGTAAAAAGTTCGATTACCTGCAGCGATTCGAGCTTTTATATATGTAAGTCTGCTGCTGTTTGAGTCAAGCATTGATCTCAAATATTTAAAGGATTCAATTCCCTCAATTCGTTCAGCGCCGCACATCAAATCTTTTTTTTCAGCTTCTCTTGAAACATTCATATGTTTGGTTTTATCGTAGATAATTTTGAGGCCAATCTTTCTAGCACCAGTCTCTAGCAACTTGAAAGTCTCACTCATAACAGCTTCACTTCGGCCAAGGATGACAACATCATCAGCGTAAGCGATCATCTGTACTAAGTTTATTGACAAGATATTGTTGTTAGTGGGTAGTTTCTTTTGACGGCACACATATTCCAAGGCTAAATTAAAACGGTATTTATTATATATTATTAAATTAGAAATCGACATAATACCATTCAAAATTCATTTTTTTAATAGTTGCTTTGTTTTAAAACCTTTATAAAATTATATGAAAATACAATACCAACTACAATTTGTTATTCAGTGAAAATGATTTTACACTAGAGGAGAAAAAACACTTAGTTACAGGGAATTAGGCATGCTTGAAAATAGACTTTTCATCTACTGTCATAGAAAAATAGTAGATTATACACCAAGGGAGAGAAATGCATGTTTTCCCTACAAATCACTGAGGGAGATAACATGCTCTCTCCCAAGGTGGTGTATATACTATTTTTTGTACGACAAAAACCATATTGTACTATTTAAAATTAAAATAAATATTTATGCAAACCGAAAATATTAAATATTACAATGCATCATAGTTGGCTGTGTGTTTTAATTTGCATAATATATATTTCTATGGCAACAATAGTAACATATTATCGTTTTAGGAAAATCAAGTTTATGGTATTAAGTGTGACATTTTATTGTACAAAAGTTGTAAAAAATATTTGTGTAATGGATTCTAGCAATGAAGACGAATTTGCAACAGAAGTTATAGATGGTTAGCTGCCATCTAAATCAAAAAAATTATACGAAAAATCATATAAAGATTTTTTCGACTGGTGTGGCAAGAAAAAAATTGAGAACTACACAGCAAATGTGTTAACGGCAAAAGTAAGTTTAATAATTTAAATGATAATATAATTATTCTTTTCTTTTATAAAATTAAAGGATACATTAATTACACTAGTTTACAAGAAAAATTTCCCGAAATAAAACCTCTCCTCACAATTCATTATCTTTTATCATTATCAGCCTCTCCTCACAATTCATTATCTTTTGTTTATATTTTTCTATATACGTCTCATATCGTTTACCAATTCCCAACTTCTAAAACAAAAATGGAAATTATACTTTACTATTTTAAAATAATTCTTTACTGATGTTTGAGAACGACTGAACCTTTAAAATTATTATTTATGGCACAATAAATTAAGCAAAAAATTATTTTTTCCAAATTTTGAGTTTTGACTTTCTTTTGGAAAACTTGAACAACTTGGTGCAAACTGCACCAATATTCGTATCTTTCAGCTTAAAAGAAAGAAAATTGAAGCTACTATAGGATCCAAGAAATTAAAAAAATTAGTGTCTTTATTTGTTTAAAATTTATGGTGTTGAAAATGGAAAACTTTTAAAAAAACGTGAATTTTTCGTATTTTTTCAACTTTTTTCCACTGTAACTTCCAGAATCCTTAATGGATTTTTACAAAATATAGCTTAAAATGTTTGTTGGCATATTTACTATGCAACTTGTTTCATTAATATATTTAATTTTTTTGTTTTGTAAAATATGAGACCCAAAAACCGAAACAACATTTTTGATCACCGAAAAAATTAACCAAAAACCAAAAAAAATGAATATGCGATATTCTTGTTCAGGAGGTTCAAATCCATAAGAAAAGTTGGGTTTTATTCAGGGAGATAAAAAAGTTCAAATTTTGTAAACTAGTGATTGGTATTGTTAAATAAATGTCTATCTTTAATTTACGTTTTCGAATGCATTATGTACTGTTTTTGCCAATTAATTTATGATAATAAAAAACGAAAGCTATCATAGTTGCCGGTATTTTTTTCAAATTCGTATTATTTTTGTTATGTTGTCATGGAATTCAATATCGTTGTCATGGTTTTGTTTATTTTTTAATCCCTAGGGAGTAAACAAATCAATCCGCTCCCGCTAACGAGGGAACGAAATTGAACTTTATACGTAGGTCGTGCAAAAAATATTTTTTGCATGAGTTGTATATAAAGCTCAATTCCGTTCCCTCATTTGCGGGAATTCCCTAGGGAATACAAAAATAACAAACAATGACAATAATGATAGTTTTCTTGGAAACAGAAACATTTACGATAAATTCAAACATATTTGTATAAAACCGCCTACTATGATGTTAAAAATTAATACAGTTTTCGTTCTCTTTAAATGATGATATTTAGTATTATTTATTGAGGCTACTGTACTGCTGGATCTTAAAGAAAGATTATTTATAATATATTTATTATAATAATTAACAACTTGTTTTTATTTCGCAATTAATTTTTGATTTCAATTTTATTTAAATTAGATTTAGTTTTTAAGATTATAATTATATTGTGGCCGTGCAAACAATAGTATATACACCTCGGGAGAGAGCATGTGAGAGATCAGTGATCTTCAGTGATATGTACAGACTTCGCCCTCGGACTCCAAACACATGTCGGGAGAAAAACATGTACATCTCTCCCTTGGTGTATTCTGCTGTTCATATTGAATGACAATTGATTTAAAAACAAATTATATAGAAGTTCTTACAAAATTAATTTATTGACAAACAACCATAAAATGAAAATTCAACACTGAAAAAACATGTTCTATTTCCAATCGAAATGCAGTTGTCTCAACCTCGTCGTGGGGCAGATATGGCGAATCGAACTCCGAAATCGATTCAACAGCTGTACAGATACAGAACTATGTAGTTGCGACAACCGCCGAACAATGTAGTTGAGACAAAAAAATGTTCGGACAAGATAATATTTTACATACTCTAAATACGTAATCTTGAATTAGTAGCTAAGAAAATGAGGGCGACTGTTTGTACATTAAAAATACCTTTTCCGCGTACAGGTACAAACCGATGTAGTTGATACAACAGCACGTAATGTTTATGTGAAAATTAAACATAGTTCAATTAATTTCAAATACTTCAATTTTAAAATGCAAAATTAAAGATATAAGACCAAAGTAAATTTTTTTCATGGAAATAGTTATTAACTTTATTCAACTAATGTTATATTGTGTGTAACCTTTTATATTTTAAATAAACCTCATTCTGTTGTCAGGAAAATATGTCCGTGTAGTTGTGCCAATCACCGTGAAACTATGCCCAAACAGTTTTTTTTTATTTTTCCTTTGTTTGAATAATAAACTGTCAACTTCCACATGGTGTTGTCATTGCTTTAATATTTTTTTCAGTGAACAGTTTAAAACCCGGTGTGTATGGAATTAAATGTGCAAATTGTATTTATAAATATGCAAACAAGCAAAAATTCCATAATATTCAATAAGGAACACCAAAGAACATCAAAGCGATGTCCGATCCAAAGGACAAAGTGGATTGAATTCGTTTATATTTTTTTAAATGATTTGCACATTCAATTTTAATTTGAGAAATTGACCACGCAATTGAGTTCAATCGAATATAATTATTAACAAACATCTATTTTTAATAGCTTCACGTCATTAATATTTCTTTAAACGGAAATTTATTTTCGAATATTAAAAAAAATTGACTATTTATTGAATTGAAGAAAATGATATTTGTGTATGAAAGTTACGACCACGGTTTTACATGCATTTAATACCATAGCTAAAATTCAATGTCAACATGCTTCAAAATTTCTAAACAATAATTTTTCCGTAGCTTATCGTTAAATTTACTGAATACATTATCTATTTTTCCATATCACAACGCTACAATTTTCCATTTATTTTTAAATTATATCAAAATATTTTTCATTTGTTTGTGGTCATGGCTTTCTGTATTGCTTCGTATCATGCTTTCGTGACACAAAGAAAAATTAGTTTGAACTTGAATTATGCGTCAACTTTTTTTTAAATTAAGTGTCGGAAGTTGACAGTAAAATCCCAATGGGTAGTTCATTTCCGTTGTCTAAAAGTTTATTTGGTTTTCTAAAATAAAAATTAATGTTATTACCCGCCGCTAGAGTTGTTTATAAATTAAGTACATATATGAATTCGAATAATTAGTTTATAATGGTTGTGATTAATTATATTTGTTCCACCAGGAATTAAAACGATATAAAATGTAATTATAATAACTATAGTGTAATTTTTTGAAACTGTAATGGATATTTATTTTTATATGAACTGCTGCATAAACTGTATATAAATAAACCAAACATATATTTATTTGTATGATTTCTGACTATAAAAGATATGTATCATTTATATAAATTAGTTTCTTGTTTAAAAATATTGATATCTATTTTCTATTAATTTGAAAAATAATTTGAAGCCAAAGCACAATCAATTACATTTTACGGTTGATAAAACTGAGTTCAGTTCACACAATTTAAGGTAATTTAATATTGATTTAAAAATAAGTAAACAAATAAATTTAAATTTCAGAAAAAACAATTATTATAAAATGTTCATGCTTATCGGTTAAATTTTTGTTATTATTACAACTAATTGTATGTACATACATTATATTAAAAATATTTCTGTTATTTACTTAATAATTTTGAAAATTGTGTTAAAAGAAATTAATTAGGAGGATTAATGTTATTTGAAAAAGAAAAAATTTTTTATTGCAAATTGTTTTATTTATTTCTATTGCAAATAGCAAAAGCGTATGTCACTGGCTGTTAGAACTATATAAGTGCGTTCTAAGGTGATGATGAGCATTTTTAAGACCTTTGTGGATTGAACGCACCCGAAACCTTTGATCCGAGTAAAGCATTCCATTTGTACTCTGTACGGACAAAGAAACATTTATGCATTCTGTTTCTATGACGTAAGTGAGTGAGCGATCTCGATAATTTAACTATTTGCACAAACCGATTAACAAGTAAAACATAGAAAACTTGCGGCATGATGGAACCAATTTGCAGGTGACGATATTTTTTGAAAAACAACGAGATAAGCAGCACTGCGACGGCGTTTTAGGGAATCAAGATTTCATGTTAAATTATTAAAGGTAATCGTATACGATTCGTATAGCATGCTTTTGAACAGACTCCAAAAGAGCCAGAATGGAAACAGATGCAGCTCCTCAAATTTGACAATAATACTCCATACAGAAACGAATATAGGACTTATAAATGTGGAGTAATTGATACGGAGTGTACTTTTTTTACATCTATTGAGCACACCGTGTTTTCGTTTCCGCTCTTTCCCGTCTCCATTATATGATCGTTCCAGAGCAAGTCTTCAGAAATTTGGACGCACATATAAACGAATGCTTTCACATTAGTCTAATTGAAATATCGTTAGAGAACACGGTCTTTGATTTGGAAACATTTTTGATTTTGTGTTAAATGTTTAGAATTTGATATTAGTTTATAGCATTTAATTTATTTTAAAAATTCGGTTTTCTCTAGGATTTGAACTACTTTACTTATTATATATCAATTTAACCAGTTCAAGTACCACTTCGTAAAGTCATTGTTTTAACGTACTTTCATAAACAAAACCGTCGTGCTATGGTCATATTTTCTTTTAAGCGGCAGAGACTCAGAGAAATAAGAATGTTAGACCACTTTTTATAAACAAGCGGCAATACCAACTTAGGTCTAAAATTTTAACGAAATGAAATGAAAAATTGAAATGTTTTGAGATAATCGTTTGTGCGATAAGTGTATTACGAAATTTCATAATTTTGTTTTGGCATAATGACAATGAATATTAGAAAAACTTGAAGAAGACCTTGTAATAGTTATGTTTTCAGTGATGCCAATGATTTGACTAAAAGATGAAAATTAGTAAATTCTTCTTACATTAATAATGCCTTGATTAAACTACAATACAAATACATAATTTAAAAATTTTCCAATCGCACTAACGTTATCTCTTAAACAGAAATTGTTTATTAATCTTATTTATTTACCAAAACTCATGATAAATAATACGTACGTGTACGAGTGCGATTGAAAGTTTTATAATTTTAGACTACCTACCTATGTTTGTATTTTGCACCGTGGAAAAGATTTTTAGACCAGTCTAGATACCTTAAATTAAAAAACAGGCAAAAAATGGAAAAAATTAGTAACAGGAAGAAAACTTTTGGATAAGGAAGAAAATATTGCGCAAATGATGGGAAACATAAACTAAACGTGATCCGAGTTACGGGAGTGAAATGGGGTGAGCTTTTAAGGGTTGAAAATGGTTTTCACGATTTTCAGCGAAACTAGACCTTCTATCGAAAAAAGTTTAAAGTAAAAGTTGCAGGTAATAAAAAGGTCTATAACTTTTATACCGGTCATTTTTTCACATAACCTAAACTTTCCCGTGAAAATAGAAAAAACCGAGAAAAAGGTCTTGTCGTTTTTAATTTTTTTCTGCCACAAACAAATTTTTTTTTTCACTCAATTTGGTGAAAATGTACCTTATTATGTCCCTAATACGCTGTAATTTTTTGGAATCAAAATATTTATTTTTCCGTTTGATTTTGATTTTAAACCAAAAAAGTGACCTCATTTTCACACGAAAATTCTTCTGTATGGGAAACAGTTTTTTCAAAAAAAACATTAATATAACATAAACATTAATATAACAATATTAACATAACATAAACACGAAAACTGCGAAAAACTGAATAAACTTGATTTTAAAGAGTTATTTTTCAATGATTGTTTAAGAATATTCATTATTTGTTAAAAGTTACCGTTGAAATCCTTGAAAAATATAAACTTTTTCCATGGTAATGTTCATTTTTTTACACCATCTAAAAGTAGACGTTTCAACAAACATAATGATTAATATATTTTTTTGTAAAAACTGTTTCCCATACAGGAGAATTTTCGTGTGAAAATGAAGTCACTTTTTTGGTTTAAAATCAAAATCAAACGTAAAAATAAATATTTTGATTCCAAAAAATTACAGTGTATTAGGGACATAATAAGGTACGTTTTCACCAAATTGAGTGAAAAAAAAAAATTTGTTTGTGGGAGATAAAAATTAAAAACAAAAATACCTTTATATCTCTGTTTTTTTTATTTTCACGGGAAATTTTAGGTTATGTGAAAAAATGACTGGTATAAAAGTTACAGACCTTTTTATGACCTACAACTTTTACCTTAAACTTTTTTCGATGGAACGTCTAGTTTCGCTGAAAATCGTAAAAAACTATTTTCTACCCCTAAAAGCCCACCCCGTAACTCGGATCACGTTTAATTTATGTTTTCCATAATTTGAGCAATACTTTCTTCCTTATCCAAAAGTTTTCATCCTGTTACTAATTTTTCTTCACAAAAAACTATTTTGACTGGTCTATTGGTCTTTTGACTGCAGCCAAGTCTTGATAAAACTAATCTATTCTCGATTTTTAGTATTTGATTGGCAAATAAAATATGATTGATTAGATTTATATTTTAAATAATTAAAATAGATTAGTTTTGATTCATTTTAATTTGCGGTTTATTGCTTTTTCTATTTTGCTTTGCCTTTTTTTGTTTTTGTAAAAGACACTTAGATGTCTTCCATCACTAAAATTTTATTATACAAATTTATCGCAAATAACCCAAAAAACAGCAATTTAGATACAATATTATCGGTAATGTTCTATGTAAATCAGTTTATTACTTCTGATATGGCCGCAAAGCATGTCAGGAAATCCACATTTATTTATCAATAGGATTTGCTGCCTGCCTATACCTTCACTCAGATGACGGTTCAGAACAAAACATTGAGAAAATGATGACATGGGAATATGGTGATTGACATATACCAAGTTTGAACATATGTTTAAATTCAATTTGGATTCTTTGGTTATTTTATTACTTATGTCCTATGTTCTAAAACAGGCGTTGAGGAGTTGTAACAATCAAATACACCATGATCTCTTGATCTCTTTAAGTAGAAAATTCATGGATAATCGAACTATTATTATTTCATTAAAAATATTAACGCAGAGAAAGAACCAAATGGTGTCTATAAGAAATAGTACTTCAGACTATTGCCCTCGGTGTTGCTTTGTAGTAATTACGTCAAATTTATCTTTAAATTTGGTGCAGTATGGAACCGATAAAGATGTGGTAATTGGGTGGTGAGAGGTTTTTATTATTTATAGTTTTAAAGTGGTTTCCTGGTCAATTTGGGAGAGGATTTGCAATGTTTCTACATTATTTCAACAAAGATTTTCTTCTAAATTTAGAGCTCACATGAGCTAAATTATTGACAACCCCACTTTAGTTTTTGCTTCAAATTTAAAAAAAACGATTTTCTCTATTATATTCTTTATTTTTATTCTTTACTTCTTATCATGAACTATTGGTCTATTTCATATTATATTATTATGATAGAATTTGTTGTTTAGTTATCCATTCTTATAAAAATTGGACCTGGGACCTAGGTTTTAAAAGGTTGTTATAACACATATTGCAATCCCTGCTGCACAAACAGATTTTATTAAAAACAAAATGCCGTAGATGCTAAAATTACTAAGACTGATCGTATTTTAAAGAAAGTAATATGTACATCCGATTTTAGGTAGATTTCATATAAAAATCTACCTATTGCAATGGGCTTCATCTCGGAATTTCGGAAAAATGTTTGTGCCAAACGACTATATATGATAAGCGGAGACAAAAAAACAAAAAAAAAAAAAATTTATATATATATATATATATATATATAAACGATATGAGATATAACGAAAACGACCGGCACTCTCACGGTCGCATTTGTTGAGGTAGATCAAAAAAATTTTCTGTACTTGTGTGTTTTAATAATATCTTGGACAAGTTCGTGAATCAGCAAAATCCGACACGTGGTTAAGAAACTAGAGGCTTTTTTCTGAAAAAAATTGATTTTTTAAAACCGTTATAACGGCCGTTTGGATGCTAATATTTCAAAAAATTTAACAAATTTATAATTTTTGGAATCTTTTTTATCAATTTATTTTAAAAAAAGACCTCTGCAGTTAGAGGTTCCTGAGTGAGCGGCTCCAACAAAAAAGTTTGCAAAAAAAAATTTTTTTTTGAAACAACCGGCACTCTCACGGTCGCATTTATAAGGCCAGATCAAAAAACCTTTTCTAAACATGTGCGTTTTATTAATATCTTGGACAAGTTCGTAAATCAGCCCAATCCAACACATGGTTAAGAAACTAGAAGCTTTATACTAGAAAAAAACTCTGTTTTTTAGATCCGTTATAACGGCCGTTTGGATTCTAATATTTTTAAAAACTTCATAAATTTAGAATCTTTGAAACCTTTTTAATCAGTTTTTTTCAAAAAAAAGACCTCTAAAGTTGGAGCTTTCTGAGTGAGCGGCTCCAACAAAAAAGCTTGTAAAACACAAAATGCGTTTGAATCAACCGGCACTCTCACGGTTGCATTTGTGGAGCCAGACCAAAAAACCTTTCTGAAAAATGTGTGTTTTATTAATATCTTGGACAAGTTCGTAAATCAAAAAAATCTGACACATGGTTAAGGAACTATAGGCTTTATACTAGAAAAAAAAGTGGTTTTTTTAATCCGTTATAACGGCCGTTTGGATACTAATATTTTTAAAATCTTCATAAATTTAGAATCTGTGAAAACATTTTAATCCATTTCTTATATATATAAACCTCTGCAGTTAAAGGTTTTTGACTTGTTTGCTTCAACAAAAAAGTTTGCAGCGATCCCCAACTACAATTTCCAAAAACCTTATAACAGTCAATGTCAACCTTATAACAGTCAAAAAAATAAAAGATTTGAATAGAAAAAATTATTTTTTTTCTTAGAAATAAACTATTTTGATATTTTGCAGCAATTGCACGACATATGATATAGAGTAGGTTTGTGTCATAAATTGTCACACACATGTTTTGTGGTAGATTTGATATTTGTTTGTTGCAAAATTGGATAGATATAATTTTGCTTGTAGGTAGCTAATTTTCTTTTTAAAATTTGTTCGATATCTGTTTGAAATTAGTTTGTTTTGTTTAAACTAATCTGATACATAAGATTCTACTGGCACACAAAACTGTCTGATCTCGAAATCTACCTATTTCTAGCGGATATACGTGCCGCTTGGACTTTTTTATTAGGCAACGATTAATATAGTATCCGGGTCTTCTAATTAACAAAAAAGTATTAAATTTTTAATTCTATAAATTCTACTTTACAGACGAATTCTACGTCAGACTGCAATTATATGGAGGGTAAACTTGCACCACGCAAGTGTGTCATATTTTGAGTGCGCTTATAACTTAAACAAATAATAACAGAACGCGATGATACACAGTTTGTGTGGTCAGCTGCATGTGACCCGTAATTTAAAGTGTTGTTTATTATTAGTTTATTATTAAATTTAAGTTTTACGTCATCAATCGTGGCGTAGATATCATTACGATATCAATCGTGGTCTAGAATCTAGATGACTTTGCCTTTGGTTTCTTTCATATTTGGT
The DNA here is from genome assembly GCA_963693315.1 of Diogma glabrata. Classification (NCBI taxonomy): domain Eukaryota; kingdom Metazoa; phylum Arthropoda; class Insecta; order Diptera; family Cylindrotomidae; genus Diogma; species Diogma glabrata. The sequence goes on from OY856186.1 coordinate 268,440,250, forward strand.
CCCAAAAGTTTTATTTCAAGTTAAATGCATTCTTTGTTAGCTGTGTTTGTATTATTATAACAGACCAAATAAGCCGAAGCAAGTATACTGCCTGCAAATACAAAATGCCAATCAACTTGTTTTTTGTATTTACGAGTATTTTACTATTGTTAAATTATTATTATTATTGCTATACATATAAGCTCATAATTATGAATTCAATTCTTATAATATGCAACTATTATGAAGATTGATGATTTTGTAAATAAAGTAAAAAGGTTTAGTTAAAGGTTTAGTATACCCGTAAAACAATTTGCGAAAAATTGCATGAAATGTGCATTAATCGTGCACGTTACAAAATTCCCGTGTACAAAATTGTGTATCATACATGTCATGTACATAGTACATATATCCACACTCATATCAGACGTATATTTTACGAATAAAAAATAACGGAGCGAAACAAAATTTATTTTATACATAGCACTGGAAGAGGTTATGAAACAAACACCATCACGCTACTTTGTTATGGCTCTTGGTAACTTTAATGGGCAGGTTGGAAGATATATCTCTTATGGAAGTGTGGTGGGCCCCAACAGCCTGCATTTGAATTCGAATGATAATGGTGAAAGAATGACTGAGTTTGCATTATCAAATAATTGGAGAATTGCTAGTACTTTCTTTCCGCATCGATCGATTTATAAGCATACTTGGGTCTCACCGAATGAAAATACTCGAAATCAAATTAATCACGTGCTTGTAACAGCACGTTTCTTTTCTAGTGTTCTGGATGTGCGGTCCTTTAGGGAAGGGGCCTCAAACTAGATCGACTGCTTTTCAAAACGAAGATGGAGAGCTACAAGTAGACCTTAAAAATATTTTAGATACTTGGGCCGCTTATTTTGAGAATCTTATCAACATAAGTGACCAGCAACAAGAAGGCGATGATCAAAGCTTATTCGTGCGTCAAGGGTACATGTAGACGAACCAATAAAAGAGAGATTCGAAGCGGCGCTGTCAAAATTAAAACGCAATAAAGCACCTGGTATCGACGAAATAACATCTAAAATGATTGTGCATGATGAAACTCTATCCTTAAGATTGTTTGAACTTGTTTAAATGATCTGGAGGACTGGAACTCAACTATGCTGATACCAATCCATAAAAAGGGTAATCGCCTACAATGTGCAAACTACAGAGGAATCGCTCGCCTCTGCACAGCATATAAGATCTTTTCATACATTTTGCTAGCCAAAATCAATCTTTTTACTAAACAACTATTTGGAGATTATCAGTGTGGCTTCCGGCAAGGCCGAGGAACCACCGATGCACTTTTCTCGATAAGGATGATTTTGGAAAAGTGTCGAGAGTTCAACATACCTGTGTACCAACTCTTCGTTGATTCCTGGCAGGCCTACGACTCTCTCGAACGAGAGACTCTATGGTCTTCTCTGGTGTCAATGGGAATCCCTGGTAAACTGGTATCACTATGCAAAATGACAGTACAGAACTCACAATGCTGTTAACGAGTTGAGAACGAAATATCAACATTTTTTAAAGTTGACATCGGGTTAAGACAAGATGATGCTATCTCTCCTATACTCCTCAATCTAGCCTTGGAATTTATGTGCCGTCAAAAGAAACTACCGACTAACAACAATATCTTGTCAATAAACTCAGTACAGATGATCGCGTATGCTGATGATGTTGTCATTCTCGGCCAAAGTGAAGCTGTTATGAGTGAGACTTTCAAGTCGCGTAAGAGTGATGCTAGAAAAATTGGTCTGCAAATTAACTACGATAAAACCAAATGTATGAATGTTTCAGAGGCTGAGAAGAAAGATTTGATGGGCGGTGATGAACGAATTGAGGGAGTTGAATCTTTTAATTATTTGGGATCCATGTTTGATTCGAAAAACAGCATACTTACAGATATAAAAGCTCGAATCGCCACAGGTAATTGAACTTTCTACTCAATTAGGCCTCTCTCTGTATTACCATATGTATCAACTAACAGCAAACTCAAGTTATACAAGACCTTGATTAGACCAGTTGTGATGTATGGGTCACAAACGTGAACCCTTACACAAAATGACGAATCGTATTTATCTACGCTAAATTATTGGTCCGCTTAGGACAGACGATGGAGAGTACAGAACGCGATATAACTTTGAGATCAGAGACCTTCTTGAGGGTCCAGATATAATAGGTTGTATCCGTTCCAACAGAATTGCTTGGTTTGGGCATGTTCTACGAACCGATTCACAGTCTGGAATGATTAAAAAAATGTACGTTAGTACGTACCCCAGGTAGTGGGCGACCGCGAGGTAGACCACGACTGCAATGGGAGACGGACGTAATAAACGACCTTAAAAAAATCGGCTGCCATGGTAATTATGTCGCTGTTGCGAATGACTGTGGTGAATATTCGAAGCTGTTTAGCTTGACAACGCTCCTACATGGAGCATGAACGCCACAAAAAAAATGTCGTTCCACACTGAAAAAAACATGTTCTATTTCCAATCTAAATGCAGTTGCCTCAACCGCATCGTGTGGGCAGATATGGCGAATTTGTTTCACGAAATTGTTTCAACAACATACAACAACAACAACATACACATATCACGAAATTGTTTCAACAACTGTACAGTTATAGAACGATGTAGTTGAGACAATCACACGTAATATTTTTGTGAAAATAAAATATATGTAGTTCAATTAATTTCAAATATGTATTTCAATTTTAAAATGAAAAATTCGTGATATAGTTATTAACTTTATTCAACTACCGTTATATTTACGGTGACCATTTTTTGGAAAGGAAAATACAGGACATAAATTAACTAAAACTTTATGCTAAAAAAATAACGGCCCTCTGCTACCTACCTCAAATAAAAGTGTGTTAAAAAAAATAATTATATAAGTTATTTATTATTATTAATATTATAAAAATTAAATGAATCTAATATAGTCCCTGGGCCTACGCCTATTTCATGTGGTGATTACCACTTATTTTATACTTCGTGAGGCGCCTGTCCTTGATGAGTCCGAAAACTTTTGTTCTGCCATTTTTCTCGATTCGGCCGCTTTTTCGTTCGGCAAGCTCCGAAAAATGCCGATTGTCCGGGCTCTTGTAAATTTCATGAGGGTAACCTTGTCCGACAAAAATTTGTCTGCTTTTGTCTAGTCCGACAGCCAAAATATACCAAAATGTCAGTTGTCGGATTTGACAATGGCAGACACATTACCCTCGTGATCTAAAGCAGTTAAAAAAAAGTCCGAGCGGCAGGTATATCCGCTAGAAATAGGTAGATATCGGGATCAGACAGTTATGTGTGCAATTAGAATTGGATTTATCAGATTACTTTATAAAAAATACTAATTAAAAACAGAAGTATTAAACTAACTTTAAAAATAAACATTATTTTATACAGTTTTTAGGCTCTAGGCACTTAACCTGTACCCCGATATGTCAAACATATTTAGGAGACTAATTGTCAAACATATTTAGAAGACTGTTTGCCGCAACATACCCAGAAAATATTTTTAGCGTAAGTGAAAAAATGCGACCGTGAAAGTGCCGCTAAATGCCGTTGTACTTCACACAGTTTATTGCAGATAGCTAAAGAAGCTTTTATTGCAGATGTCTGGCTTTTTAAAAAATGATAGAAATATGTTCAAATAATTAATATTTATAAATTTTGTTTACATGTTTTGCCCCAAACGGCCGTTATAACGCTTTGTTTTTGACAGTTTTAAGGCTCTAGACTCTTAACCTGTACCCGGATATGGCCAGTTGTCGAACTTATCCAAGAGATTGTTTGCCGCAACACGCTCAGAAAAAATTTTTGGTCTAGGTCGAAAAATGCGACCGTGAGAGTGCCGTTAAATTCCGTTATACCTCATATCGTTATATATATATATATATATATATATATATATATATATATATATATATATATATATATATATATATATATATATATATATATATATATATATATATATATATATATATATATATATATATATATATATATATATATATATATATATATAATTTTTTTTTTTTTCGTTTTTCCGTCTCCGCTTTACATATATAGTCGTTTGGCATCAAAATTTTTCCGAAATTCCGAAATGACGGTCATTGCAATAGGTAGATTTTTATATGAAATCTACCTAAAATGTGGTAGCAAATTTACAAGATCGCGGGAAATCGACATTTTTCGAAGCTTGCCGAACGAAAAATCTGCCGATTTGAGGAAAATGGCAGAACAAAAGTTTTCGAACTCGTCAAGGACTAGCGCCTCACGAAGTATAAAATTTGTAATCATCAAATGAAATCGGCGTGGGCCCAAGGACTGATAACACACGTCTTCTTGACTAGAATACTAAGATTAAATACTAAATTTTATTTTATTTTATTCAAAGAAGTACCCAATTTTTTTGCTCGCTAATGTAGCTTTCTAGTGTTTATAGGTTGTAATGGCTGGTCGGCAGACAGACAAACATTTGTTTTTGCTGTTTGAGAATCGTTAGGACCTAAAACGTTGAAAAATGCCAAAAAGTGGGGCTGTGATTTTGACATTTGGCTCGCTATTGTAATACTTTAGACAAATTTAGACAAATTTTTGGGAAATCTAGAGAAATTATTATTTTAAATGCATATTCCTGTAAAGTTTATGCAAGAAAAGAGGACATTTACATATCAAATTAAGAAATAAGGGACATTGTACTGTCCTGTATTTGCAAAAAAATCTCAAGGGACAGCATAGCAAAAAACAGGACAGTCCTGTAAAATACAGGACGGATGGTCACCGTAGTTATATTGGATATAACACTTTATATTTTAAATAAACCTAATTCTATTGTCAGAAAAATGTTATCGTTTAGTTGTCCCAATCACGATGAAATTGTTTGCAAAGATTCGGCAACTTCCAGATGAGGTTTTCATTACATTGATTTTTTTTTTAGTGATAATTAACCACAAAGTAAAAAATTTGGATGACAAATGTACTATCGTTCCAAAACTATAAAGTTTGACTGGTATAGTAGCATATGACGTGACTAATTTAACTTTGGTTAACCCAAGTTGAGAATAGAGTTTTTTAAGGTTCTAAGGTCAAAACGTATACACATTTAAAACGACATGTCAACTGTATTTAGGTAGATTTCATATAAAAATCTACCTATTGCAATGGGCTTCATCTCGGAATTTCGGAAAAATTTTTGTGCCAAACGACTATATATGATAAGCGGAGACAAAAAAATAAAAAAAAAAAAAATTTATGTATATATATATATATATATATATATATATATATATATATATATATATATATATATATATATATATATATACATATATATATATATATATACATATATATATATATATATATATATATATATATATATATATATATGTATATATATATATATATATATATATATATATATATATATATATATATATATATATATATATATATATATATATATATATATATATATATATATATATACATATATATATATATATATATATATATATATATATATATATATATATATATATATATATATATATATATATATATATATATATATATATATATATATATATATATATAAATATATATATATATATATATATATATATATATATATATATATATATATATATATATATATTTATATATATATATATATATATATATATATATATATATATATATATATATATATATATATATATATATATAAATATATATATATATATATATATATATATATATATATATATATATATATATATATATATATATATATATATATATATATATATATATATATATATATATATATATATATATATATATATATATATATATATATATATATATATATATATATATATTAGGGTGCTTTTTTTTGGGGCGACAATTCTTTTTTTCTGGTGCCCCACCGAAATTTTGTTGGAAACACCCAAGAAAACGTCCTCCTAAAATATGAGCCCTCAAAATTAATGTTTAGCACTCGGCCTTTGCGTTTGAATATTTTCCATACAAAATACATGTAAGCTTTAGTGTTTTTTAAAAAAAAAATTACAGCTCAGCGGCATTTTACACTATTTCAAAATGGAAAAAAGCAAATAACTCAGGATTAAATTATCTACAAAAATGCTTATGGAGATGTAACTGTAACTTACACCGGTGACACAGTACAGATCACAAAGGCAAATTTTATATGAATTTCTTGTTCTTTTGTTTTTATTTCATAAATGGGTAAAACTACAGGAAAAATGTCAATAACAAAGTTGTAGTTAATTAAGTTTCCTACAAAAAACTCATAATAACCGAATCTCTATGATTGATATTTCCTGAGGTAATAAGCTTTTATTAAAATGGATGTTTTAAGAGATTTTCGTAAGTTCTAAAATAATAACCGCAAGTTCTAAAATAATAAATGTTTATTATCTCAAGAAATATCAATCATAGAGATTCGGTTATTATGAGTTTTTTGTAGGAAACTTAATTAACCACAACTTTGTTATTGACATTTTTCCTGTAGCTTTAGCCATTTAAGAAATAAAAACAAAAGAACAAGAAAAACACATAAAACTGATCTTAGTGATCTGTACTGTGTCACCGGTGTAAGTTACAGTTACATCTATTTAGGCTTTTTTGTAGATAATTTAATCCTGAGTTAGTTGCTTTTTTCCATTTTGAAATAGTATGAAATGCCGCTGAGCTGTAATTTTTTTTTAAAAAACACTAAAGTTTACATGTATTTTGTATGGAAAATATTCAAACGCAAAGGCCGAGTGCTAAACATTAATTTTGAGGACTCATATTTTAGGAGGACGTTTTCTTGGGTATTTCCAACAAAATTTCGGTGGGGCACCAGAAAAAAATAATAGTCGCCCAAAAAAAAAGCACCCTAATATATATATATATATATATATATATATATATATATATATATATATATATATATATATATATATATATATATATATATATATATATATATATATATATATATATATATATATATATATATATATATATATATATATATATATATATATATATATATATATATATATATATATATATATATATATATATATATATAAAAATATATATATATATATATATATATATATATATATATATATATATATATATATAAACGATATGAGATATAACGAAAACGACCGGCACTCTCACGGTCGCATTTGTTGAGGTAGATCAAACAAATTTTCTGTACATGTGTGTTCTATTAATATCTCAGACCAGTTCGTGAATCAGCAAAATCCAACACGTGGTTAAGGAACTAGAGCCTTTTTTCTAAAAAAAAATTGATTTTTTAAAACCGTTATAACGGCCGTTTGGATACTAATATTTTTAAAAAGTTAACAAATTTAAAATTCTTAAAATCTTTTTTATCAATTTATTCTAAAAATAGACCTCTGCAATTAGAGGTTCTTGAGTGAGCGGCTCCAACAAAAAAATTTGCAAAAAAAATTTTTTTTTGAAACAACCGGCACTCTCACGGTCGCATTTGTAAAGCTAGATCAAAACACCTTTTCTAAAAATGTGAGTTTTATTAATATCTTGGACAAGTTCCGTAAATCAGCCAAATCCGACACATGGTTAAGAAATTATAGGCTTTATACTAGAAAAAAACTCTGTGTTTTAGATCCGTTATAACGGCCGTTTAGATTCTAATATTTTTAAAAACTTCATAAATTAAGAATTTTTGAAACCTTTTTAATCATTTTCTTTCAAAAAAAAAGACCTCTGCAGTTGGAGGTTTCTGAGTGAGCGGCTCCAACAAAAAAGCTTGTAAAACACAAAATGCGTTTGAAACAACTGGCACTCTCATGGTCGCATTTGTGGAGCCAGATCAAAAAACCTTCCGTAAACATGTGTGTTTTATTAATATCTTAGACGAGTTCGTAAATCAGAAAAATCTGACACATGGTTAAATAACTAGAGGCTTTATACTAGAAAAAAAATTCGTGTTTTTAATCCGTTATAACGGCCGTTTGGATACTAATATTTTTAAAAACTTCATAAATTTAGAATCTGTGGAAACATTGTAATCCGTTTCTTATAAATACAAACCTCTGCAGTTAAAGGTTTTTGACTTGTGGGCTTCAACAAAAAAGTTTGCAACACTCCATAACTACAATTTGCAAAATCCTTATAACAGTCAATGAAAAACAAATAAAAATGTTTGAATAGAAGAAATTAATTTTTTTTCTTAGAAATTTAACTATTTTGATATTTTGGAGTAATTGGACGACATATGATATAGCGTAGGTTTGTGTCATAAATTGTCACACACATGTTCTGTGGTAGATTTGATATTTGTTTGTTGCAAAATTGGATAGATATAGTTTGGCTTATATGTAGCTAATTTTCTTTTTAAAATTTGTTTGATATCTGTTTGAAATTAGTTTGTGTTGTTTAAACTAATCTGATACATCAGATTCTACTGGCACACAAAACTGTCTGATCTCGAAATCTACATATTTCTAGCGGATATACGTGCCGCTTGGACTTTTTAAAATATATTATAAGTTTTTATAATAAAAAAAATAAAAAATATCGTATATCTATTTAATTATTATAAACTTTAGTATTTAATGACTTTTAGTGCTAGTTATTTTTATATGATTCTGAAAACTGAAAAACAAATTATAAAAATAAATACCTAAAAACATAAGCATAAGTAGTGAGCGTTAGTTTTTATTCATATTGAATATTATTTGAACATTATTACCTTAACGATAACCGTGTTCAGTTGCGAAATGCACCCATGCTATTACTTTTATTGCAATTGACACAGGTTTCATTACTCACATAATTATCATTATTTTGATGAATCGAATTATTCTCACCAATCACATCATTCTTAAGATTTTCATTATTCTCATGATTCTCACTATTCTCATGATTTTTTCAAAAATCTCAAAATTTTTGTGATTTAATGATTTTGATTATGCTCATAATTCGTATTTAGGATTACAAAGAGCGTTCCTAAAAAAATCAAATTTTCAACTGTCACAAGCAATACTTTTTTGCTGGTGTTATAATTATGCTCACATTTAGTGTTTGAAATTTTAACACTTCAAAACATTTTGTTATTTAATATTTTATGTATCAAAATTGTAAAATTAATAGAAATATTTCATATTCAATGTTATATAATATATACAATACAGAAAAGAATTATAAACGCAATTTGTTCCATTAATTTTATTTTTATTAATTTTTTTATTTATACTTTCTATACAAAATGAACTACTTTACAATTTACGCTTACTTAGATTTGCGTAAAATATTATGTTTTCGACCTCAATTACATTACGCCCTCTATTATTTTACGCCTTTCTTTATTACTTTACGCCCTCTTATTATTACTTTACCCCTTTTATTGTACTTTACGGCTTTTTTTGTTACTTTTCGCACTCTTGTAGGAGGTATAAAAAATGTTGTATGTACCACAGGTGTAAAGTTATACATTTTAGCCCGAGTGAGAATTTGTTGTCCGAGACGTAATACATAAATAACTATTTGGTACGAGTATGCCCATGCCATAAAATGCAATTTTACGATTCAGAAATCGGGTGTAAAGCAGGCTATTTTTTCCAATTGAAATAACAATGCATAAAATTTCTATTTTACGCCCTAAAGCATAAATATTTCAGAAAACATAAACTCAAACAGCAGAAGAAAATAGTTTATTTTCTTACAAGAGATGAAAACATTGTTTTTATCTCGCGTAGGCAATGCAATTTTTTCTATGATAGTATGTACATATAATCGATTTTTACTATAAATTATAAAATCAGAAATCGACAACATTACATTAAAACTTCACTTCATATCCTATTTTTTCATGGTTGCGTTGTTTAAAAAACTTTGTAAAATTATATGAAACACCATATGCAACTACAATTTGTTATTCTTTTTACACTAGTGGAAAAAGAACCTATTTTATATATATATATGGCATTAAGCGCGATGAAAAGACTTTTCATATGCTATCATATAAAAAATACATTAAGCCTATTTCCAAAAAAACTAACAGACATCTAAAAATTTAGGAAAATAAATATAAAATAAAAAACTACTTGGGTTAAACAATTTTCTCAAAAAATATTTTTTATTCGCCTACATATTAAAGTGTTACTTTATTACTGTGATTTGCGGCTTTAAAGTATCACTTTTCAACTATTTATTTTGTTGTCATAGCTACGTCCAAAAAAGTAAAAAGCATTTGTATTTGTTTAAATTCTATGAAAAATAAAAATTTTTATCAAAGTAACCCTTAAATTCAAAATTTCATTATCCAATTTAAATAGTTGTTATCATTTGTTGTCATAGCTACACAATAATTTGGAAAAAATAATAAATATTTTGTCAAAGGTTGCTTGTTCCACATATTTTTATTTTAAAATTTAAGAAAATTTATAATTTTAATTTAGAATAAACAAATTTTCTTAAAATATTTTGCTTGAGGCGAATAAAAAATAGTATATGATGCACGGACGTAAGCTATTTTGGACTTAATGTGGGTGCAAATCTCGGCTAGCGCCTCGATTTGCAAACTCCACATCCGTCCAAAATCTTTAGCTTTACGTCCTAGCATCTTCTCTTCTCATAACTCTTATGTGATTTCTATTCCTTTCAAAATTCTCATCATTGTCCTAAGGCGGCGCCGTTCAAATTGAATAAAATAACTGAAAAGTCTATCTATTTATGCAAAAAACACTGTATTCTAGAAAATTTAGATCCAATAAACTTTATCAATAAAATATTTCAGCAGGATTATATGACTTACTTTACCGATCCTATTTGACCATTAAATAGTTCTCCCAAACTGTAAAGAAGCAAGTCAATAAATATTTCGTTACGACAGTTTGATAGCTCGTTCTTTCATTCCATATTTCATTGCAAAAAATTCATATATTTTATTCATTAAAAATCAAGAATCCATCAATACCACATATTCAATAAATGCAATAAAATTATATATTAACGATGAATAGTCGTTAATATAATTCATTAAATTTAATGGATGACCACGTTTTTACAATGATCATCAAATTTTAAATAAACAAATAAAACAACTATTTTCGAATGTTTAATTATATCGAACACGAATATGAATCTTAGTTAATGTTTAAATTATCATTAACGTTTTTAGCTCAGTTTTCCGGGAATTTCTTTTAATCATTTCAATATATCTGCAAGGACAAAAAACGAAAATCGTGTGATTGAATAAAATTGAAATTAAGTTTTTTATTTCAAAATGTTTTGTCGGTCAATGATTGTAGACTGAGAGCCCGCGACGGCCAGACCTTCGTTATTCTATAAAAGCTGAAAGTTTTTCTGTGCATACCCCCTACTCAGGTAGGAACGATTAGCGACATATGAAGTTTGGATCATGGTGGCTTTGGCAGGGAGCAGGTAACAGGGAGCCTTCAAAGTTTCGTGAAAGTATAAAAGGTAATTTTTTTATATATTCTTCGGGGTAGTATTAGAAGTCACGTCACCCATTGCCAGACACTTACTATCGTGTAAACCTCCTGCCAGACACCCTAAAACATTATCAGTTTGTTAAAGTTTAAGGGTGTCTGGCAGGGGATTACCACGATAGTAAGTGTCTGGCAATGGGTGACGTGTCTTCTAATACTCGTATGCGTAGGGCGTATGCGCAGAAAAACTTTCTGCTTTTATAAAATAACGAAGGTCTGGTCGTCGTGGGCTCTCGGTCTATTGATTGAACAATGATAATTTACACTATGAGCACTTTGTTGATATTTTACTTGAGAACAAATTTATTTATTACAGTTTGATGTTGTCAATTCAAAAAATGTTTCATACAAGAGATAGCTGGTACTAAGCACCTTCCAAAATAGAAAATTCTTTTAACATAGAAAAAGTTAAATACCTACAGAAAATATTATTTTATTTTTCAAATAATTGGCGAAACTTTTTTAATTTTTTTTAACAGAATTATAATCCGTTATGAAGACGTTTTGTAATCATAAGATTTTAACATACCTTTTAATTGAGAAATACAAAAGTACTAAGATTATGTATGTAAATCTGTTTAGATATTCATTGATTGTTTAATTTCTGAGAATAATTCTTTGTTTGGTAAAACCAAACGCTAAAATTTTTATGATTCATAAATTTATTTGTATTTGGTTTGTTCTAAGTATGTATTCTGATTAAGTTGTAAACATATTGAATGAATCTAAAATCAGAAATGTTTTCGGTGAAGCCATGTGAGAAAAAATATATTTTACAGTAAGACTTCATGAATGCCAAAGTTCAAACGAATAAATTTAGCTGTTTTTTAAGTCGGATTTAATATTGATCATATTCGCGGTCGTGTACAATTTACAACACCATGCATTAATTTTGAGCATGCTAGTTATTCTGACAAATCCACTTATTTTATCTTTTTTTAATAATTCATTAATTTAAAGCGTTTAGTAAGTCTCTTCTATAACAACAGAGCCACTTAGTTGGCAACTTAATGAACTTGTTATGCACTATTGCATACATAATTAAATGATAAATAAAATAGCTCAATGACATAATGGCAATGCAAGGACGCCAATCATACTAGAACAACTAAAAAGAGTAACTGTGTAAAATTAATTTAATAGACGAACGAGATAAGGATTCAGAATCATGTTTATTGTCGTCGTCGTTTACCGTCGTCACTCGTCATGTTTATTGTAAAAAATTGCTTATCAAAACCGATATAAACAAGAGTTTTCCAGTTCAATCGTCATTGTTATACTGATGATGTAACGATACTGCTCAAAGCTTGACTGAATCCATTAAATTCGGGATTAATAAAGTCGTTTCCTTTTCAATAATGAAACCACAATAAAAATGTTTTCGAAAGTGGCCAAAATACCTCTTAGAAGCTAACGAAGAATATTTAACATTTAGATACATAAGTAATAATAATCTCGTAAATCAGCCCTATAGTATCGAAAAGCTAACAATGGTTTACTACCAGAAAATTGAAAACGAATTAGCCGAAATTCACAGAATGAAAGTGGCAAAACTTTCGATTATGTCAATTTCTGACAGAAGTTTTTCAACGCCTTTGATTCTTAAAATTGTGGTACTAAATACTATAGCCTCCCTCTATCATTAAAATTCACTTTGTTCGCGAAACGTTTTGCTTCAATCCCGACTGTTTTAGAACATCGAAGGAAATACACCAAATTCAGCCTTCAGGAGTTAATATGAAATAGGGCTTCCAATACCGGTATCGGTACTACCGAAAATACCGATAATGGTCTTAAAATTCCATTTCGGTACTACCGGTATTACTTAACGATAACCGTGTTCAGTTGCGAAATGCACCCATGCTATTACTTTTATTGCAATTGACACAGGTTTCATTACTCACATAATTATCATTATTTTGATGAATCGAATTATTCTCACCAATCACATCATTCTTAAGATTTTCATTATTCTCATGATTCTCACTATTCTCATGATTTTTTCAAAAATCTCAAAATTTTTGTGATTTAATGATTTTGATTATGCTCATAATTCGTATTTAGGATTACAAAGAGCGTTCCTAAAAAAATCAAATTTTCAACTGTCACAAGCAATACTTTTTTGCTGGTGTTATAATTATGCTCACATTTAGTGTTTGAAATTTTAACACTTCAAAACATTTTGTTATTTAATATTTTATGTATCAAAATTGTAAAATTAATAGAAATATTTCATATTCAATGTTATATAATATATACAATACAGAAAAGAATTATAAACGCAATTTGTTCCATTAATTTTATTTTTATTAATTTTTTTATTTATACTTTCTATACAAAATGAACTACTTTACAATTTACGCTTACTTAGATTTGCGTAAAATATTATGTTTTCGACCTCAATTACATTACGCCCTCTATTATTTTACGCCTTTCTTTATTACTTTACGCCCTCTTATTATTACTTTACCCCTTTTATTGTACTTTACGGCTTTTTTTGTTACTTTTCGCACTCTTGTAGGAGGTATAAAAAATGTTGTATGTACCACAGGTGTAAAGTTATACATTTTAGCCCGAGTGAGAATTTGTTGTCCGAGACGTAATACATAAATAACTATTTGGTACGAGTATGCCCATGCCATAAAATGCAATTTTACGATTCAGAAATCGGGTGTAAAGCAGGCTATTTTTTCCAATTGAAATAACAATGCATAAAATTTCTATTTTACGCCCTAAAGCATAAATATTTCAGAAAACATAAACTCAAACAGCAGAAGAAAATAGTTTATTTTCTTACAAGAGATGAAAACATTGTTTTTATCTCGCGTAGGCAATGCAATTTTTTCTATGATAGTATGTACATATAATCGATTTTTACTATAAATTATAAAATCAGAAATCGACAACATTACATTAAAACTTCACTTCATATCCTATTTTTTCATGGTTGCGTTGTTTAAAAAACTTTGTAAAATTATATGAAACACCATATGCAACTACAATTTGTTATTCTTTTTACACTAGTGGAAAAAGAACCTATTTTATATATATATATGGCATTAAGCGCGATGAAAAGACTTTTCATATGCTATCATATAAAAAATACATTAAGCCTATTTCCAAAAAAACTAACAGACATCTAAAAATTTAGGAAAATAAATATAAAATAAAAAACTACTTGGATTAAACAATTTTCTCAAAAAATATTTTTTATTCGCCTACATATTAAAGTGTTACTTTATTACTGTGATTTGCGGCTTTAAAGTATCACTTTTCAACTATTTATTTTGTTGTCATAGCTACGTCCAAAAAAGTAAAAAGCATTTGTATTTGTTTAAATTCTATGAAAAATAAAAATTTTTATCAAAGTAACCCTTAAATTCAAAATTTCATTATCCAATTTAAATAGTTGTTATCATTTGTTGTCATAGCTACACAATAATTTGGAAAAAATAATAAATATTTTGTCAAAGGTTGCTTGTTCCACATATTTTTATTTTAAAATTTAAGAAAATTTATAATTTTAATTTAGAATAAACAAATTTTCTTAAAATATTTTGCTTGCGGCGAATAAAAAATAGTATATGATGCACGGACGTAAGCTATTTTGGACTTAATGTGGGTGCAAATCTCGGCTAGCGCCTCGATTTGCAAACTCCACATCCGTCCAAAATCTTTAGCTTTACGTCCTAGCATCATAATGTACTATTACGATTTTGTGTTAATACATGTATTTTAGTTTATGCAAATAATATAGAATCTTACTCGTACAAAAAATCTTGTATGAGTTCGGGCATAAAGCATCTATATTGCTTTTGAGTGTTTATTGCCCTCGGCTAACGTTCCAAACAACAACAACGTCTCAAGCAAAAACGACATTCTTTACACCCTTAATACATAAATAGCTATTATATGCCTGCGAGGTGTCAAAGGGGCCTACAAGGCGGTTTACACAAAATTTCTTGTTGATTTTTCCAGGCAGCTGCCACAGAAAAAGATGCGTTGTTCTATCTATGGAAACATTTATTCTCATGATTCTCATACTTTTATAAATTGTATCATTCTCTTATTTTATCCAATTCTGATGCTAGCCATTAGGTTTATAAATCTCTTAATTTTTAGCCTTTTAGGATTCTCATAACTTCAAATTCTTCTCTTCTCATAACTCTTATGTGATTTCTATTCCTTTCAAAATTCTCATCATTGTCCTAAGGCGGCGCCGTTCAAATTGAATAAAATAACTGAAAAGTCTATCTATTTATGCAAAAAACACTGTATTCTAGAAAATTTAGATCCAATAAACTTTATCAATAAAATATTTCAGCAGGATTATATGACTTACTTTACCGATCCTATTTGACCATTAAATAGTTCTCCCAAACTGTAAAGAAGCAAGTCAATAAATATTTCGTTACGACAGTTTGATAGCTCGTTCTTTCATTCCATATTTCATTGCAAAAAATTCATATATTTTATTCATTAAAAATCAAGAATCCATCAATACCACATATTCAATAAATGCAATAAAATTATATATTAACGATGAATAGTCGTTAATATAATTCATTAAATTTAATGGATGACCACGTTTTTACAATGATCATCAAATTTTAAATAAACAAATAAAACAACTATTTTTGAATGTTTAATTATATCGAACACGAATATGAATCTTAGTTAATGTTTAAATTATCATTAACGTTTTTAGCTCAGTTTTCCGGGAATTTCTTTTAATCATTTCAATATATCTGCAAGGACAAAAAACGAAAATCGTGTGATTGAATAAAATTGAAATTAAGTTTTTTATTTCAAAATGTTTTGTCGGTCAATGATTGTAGACTGAGAGCCCGCGACGGCCAGACCTTCGTTATTCTATAAAAGCTGAAAGTTTTTCTGTGCATACCCCCTACTCAGGTAGGAACGATTAGCGACATATGAAGTTTGGATCATGGTGGCTTTGGCAGGGAGCAGGTAACAGGGAGCCTTCAAAGTTTCGTGAAAGTATAAAAGGTAATTTTTTTATATATTCTTCGGGGTAGTATTAGAAGTCACGTCACCCATTGCCAGACACTTACTATCGTGTAAACCTCCTGCCAGACACCCTAAAACATTATCAGTTTGTTAAAGTTTAAGGGTGTCTGGCAGGGGATTACCACGATAGTAAGTGTCTGGCAATGGGTGACGTGTCTTCTAATACTCGTATGCGTAGGGCGTATGCGCCGAAAAACTTTCTGCTTTTATAAAATAACGAAGGTCTGGTCGTCGTGGGCTCTCGGTCTATTGATTGAACAATGATAATTTACACTATGAGCACTTTGTTGATATTTTACTTGAGAACAAATTTATTTATTACAGTTTGATGTTGTCAATTCAAAAAATGTTTCATACAAGAGATAGCTGGTACTAAGCACCTTCCAAAATAGAAAATTCTTTTAACATAGAAAAAGTTAAATACCTACAGAAAATATTATTTTATTTTTCAAATAATTGGCGAAACTTTTTTAATTTTTTTTAACAGAATTATAATCCGTTATGAAGACGTTTTGTAATCATAAGATTTTAACATACCTTTTAATTGAGAAATACAAAAGTACTAAGATTATGTATGTAAATCTGTTTAGATATTCATTGATTGTTTAATTTCTGAGAATAATTCTTTGTTTGGTAAAACCAAACGCTAAAATTTTTATGATTCATAAATTTATTTGTATTTGGTTTGTTCTAAGTATGTATTCTGATTAAGTTGTAAACATATTGAATGAATCTAAAATCAGAAATGTTTTCGGTGAAGCCATGTGAGAAAAAATATATTTTACAGTAAGACTTCATGAATGCCAAAGTTCAAACGAATAAATTTAGCTGTTTTTTAAGTCGGATTTAATATTGATCATATTCGCGGTCGTGTACAATTTACAACACCATGCATTAATTTTGAGCATGCTAGTTATTCTGACAAATCCACTTATTTTATCTTTTTTTAATAATTCATTAATTTAAAGCGTTTAGTAAGTCTCTTCTATAACAACAGAGCCACTTAGTTGGCAACTTAATGAACTTGTTATGCACTATTGCATACATAATTAAATGATAAATAAAATAGCTCAATGACATAATGGCAATGCAAGGACGCCAATCATACTAGAACAACTAAAAAGAGTAACTGTGTAAAATTAATTTAATAGACGAACGAGATAAGGATTCAGAATCATGTTTATTGTCGTCGTCGTTTACCGTCGTCACTCGTCATGTTTATTGTAAAAAATTGCTTATCAAAACCGATATAAACAAGAGTTTTCCAGTTCAATCGTCATTGTTATACTGATGATGTAACGATACTGCTCAAAGCTTGACTGAATCCATTAAATTCGGGATTAATAAAGTCGTTTCCTTTTCAATAATGAAACCACAATAAAAATGTTTTCGAAAGTGGCCAAAATACCTCTTAGAAGCTAACGAAGAATATTTAACATTTAGATACATAAGTAATAATAATCTCGTAAATCAGCCCTATAGTATCGAAAAGCTAACAATGGTTTACTACCAGAAAATTGAAAACGAATTAGCCGAAATTCACAGAATGAAAGTGGCAAAACTTTCGATTATGTCAATTTCTGACAGAAGTTTTTCAACGCCTTTGATTCTTAAAATTGTGGTACTAAATACTATAGCCTCCCTCTATCATTAAAATTCACTTTGTTCGCGAAACGTTTTGCTTCAATCCCGACTGTTTTAGAACATCGAAGGAAATACACCAAATTCAGCCTTCAGGAGTTAATATGAAATAGGGCTTCCAATACCGGTATCGGTACTACCGAAAATACCGATAATGGTCTTAAAATTCCATTTCGGTACTACCGGTATTTAGCCTCGGTAATACCGAATTTAAAAAAAATTGATATTATCTAAAAAACTTTAACAACATCTTTAACTACTACTAAATATCCATAATTTGAGCTAGGCAGCTCTTATATTTTCTTATGTTATTTTTTCTAAATGAGTTAAAAAGAGATACGCAGAACGATGAATTACACCATTCAAATCAGTATGTTATTGCGATCTAATCTTTAAATGAAAGTTGTGCTTTTGTGTGGAAATATTAAACAAAATAATAATTAAGTTACTAAACTATCCAATCAATCAGTCAATAGTGAATAGACTATCGAATAAATCAATCATTTAATTTGATGTAAGCAAAATAAGGTTTTCAAATACTTTAATAAAAACAAATAAATATTTACTTACAGTCATAACAAATATGAGTAGAGATAAAGAGTCTCCGTGGAAATATTTCAAGCGGACTAATGATGGTGGTATATGCCAAATTGATAAATGCGGAAAGCAAATTAGAACAGCTGGTGGAAGTACTAGTGAATTGTATGTTCATTTAAAAAGCAAACACAAAATAAACTTATTAAAAAGAGACGTTAGCAATTACGAAGAAGAAACTTTGCTGAAAAATCAAATGTTGTAGTTTGTTAAAAATACCCATATATTTTAAGAATTCAGTAGATGACTCTTTACAGGCAATTATTTAGCGTTTTGTAGCGAGGGATGGTTTCCCGTTTGTTAAAATATGTACGTCATATGATATTCGTAGTCTACTTCAATTCAAAGGTTATACAAAAATTCCAAAGTCACTAAGTACTGTCATCGTGATTGTTTTGTTATTGTAACTGACTGAACTATAATTAATGTTACAACTAATAAACCTCTATATATTATTTATTATTTATAAAAGGTAGCAATTAATTTATTTTTTGTTAATTAATTTGCTTTTTTGTACTCTTAAATACTATTTTGTATAAAATTAGTTCTTTTTACCAATTGAATTAAATAAATCTTACTAAAAACTGACAAATTTATTTTTTAATTTATTTATTTTAATCAATTTTCAAACCAAGATTATGCAATTATTTTTTTTCTGGAATCTCGGTAGTACCGCGGTAATACCGGTATTGAGGGTAACTTAGATCGGTAATACCGGTATTAGCAAAAACGGTATTTTTGGAAGCCCTAATATGAAAGAAAGCTTCATTTTAAACCCAAAATTGCCAAAAAAACTTTTAAGAGCGGGTTAAGCAACAACAAAGCTTTTTCACTAGATAAAATTCTATGTGCTAACTTTTAACCATTCTTCTAACCTAATGATCTAAACTCAAAACACATTTTCGAAAGAACTGGCACGCACTTTAACTAAAATTTTCAACACATTTTATGAATTTGGTATTTTTTTCGTGCTGGAATGGGAAATATTCAGTCGAGGAATCAGGATTTGTTTAAGGAATTTACTTGACCTTAAGAATCCGGTAATAAAATTATTAGAAGAAAACGTTCTAAAGTTATGTGAACAATAAATGGGTTGGAAAATGAAGTTCCTCAGGTAGGACAAGAAGAAGAATACTCATCCACAAAGTATTTGTAGAATGTTGCCGAATCGGTTTAACCAGGTTTTGTCACACATTTTATTTTAAATTTATATGAACAAACTGCGAACACCAGGAACCCAATATATAGTTTTGCAGATAATAGTACATAGCACAAATCATTCGTCCTCCAATATTCAAAGGGTAAACAAAATAAACGAATAAATCTTGCCCGGAGAGACGGAGCGATAAACGTTAACCTATGAAACGTTGCCGATTGGAGTAACCAAAATTTGGTCAATTTTATTTCCACCAAAACACGGCTGTTGATTGTTTCTAGTTTGAAGACCGAGCTCCTCAACGATATTTCCATCAATATGTGTCAATACTTGAGCGCTGCATCTATTTACAGCAGAGCTCACTTGGGCTCTGTTCAAATGAGTGCTATACGGATCGTGGGTAATCGACATTTAACATCAAATATCGATTACCAACAAGACCTGAGGTAGCACCATTCCTTATAGGTATTACACTGAATAGATGTTGTGTTTGCCCTTAGATGTTTTTACATATTGTGCAGTGCCATGTTTTAGTTGGTCCTGGATTTCTTTCAATACCAGCCATGACAAGGAGTGGTTGAAGCAGTGAGGCCAGTAACAGCTGCTTCTTTACCAAAAAACTGGAGCGACGGATTCGCACCTTTCGTCGAAAGCAATAGCGAGTAGTTCATGGGGCAAAGATAAAAATACCATAATAACAACTTATAAAACAATAAGAAGACCTATTATAAACTATGCTGCACCCATATGGACACTCCAAGTTGCCGACACTCACTGGAATAAGTTACAAACAACAGAAAACGCTGCCTTGCGAACCGCAACCGGATGTCACTTGATGGCCCACCGACATCACTTAAACAAGGAATGAACATACTGCCGGTTCGTGGATATAATGAAATGCTAACCAAACAATATATATTGGCCTGTCACAAAGAGCAACATCCTTGCAGTGAAACCTTATCAACGACTGAACTACATAGAGACATAAGGAGAACAGCAAGATGCGTTCTGCAAGATGTCAGAGATTAATTTTAAAATTTTTTATTTATTTTCTTAAAAAAATCCTTAACAATAAAGAAATTTATAAAAGAAAACATTTTTATAAAAAATAATCTAATCTTTCGTAAGAAGATAATTGAAAAAATAACAAAGAAACAAAACTTAACATTTAAAAAAAATATTATAATAGAACAAAAAAAAATATCCTACAACAGCACAACAACTAAAACTACTATAAATTATCAAAATACAATTTTCTTTTTCTCATAATCATAATTAATAAATGTATATTAATATAAAATAAGACTCAAATCAAATTCAAATTATTTCCACACAAAAAATAATACAAAACATCAACAAAAACTAAAATTAAAATTTAGTTAAAGTTCTATCTAATATAATGACTTAACATTGATTGGAAACAATCAATAATGACTATACAAACGTGACTTAGGATGTTAATTAGAATAGAAATGTTCCCCATTCTATGAATTCACACAAAGTATTGTCTAGAAATTTAATGCGAAAAATCCCATATAATGTAAAAACATTTCCATAATATGGAGTCTAATGACAGTGGAAAAATTCAACTTAAGTAAAATAAATAAGTGATGAAGAAGTTTCAACTTTGAAATTGTCATCGCCTCAACGGCGTAATCGATAGCGTGTCTGCCCACGGATTCGAGCCGGGCACTGACGAGGGTAGGTTCGAATCCCATCCGAAACACGAAAAATGTGAATTGGAATTTTTTTCTGAAAAACTTCAAACCATACCTTTGAATTTGAAAAATTCCAATTACTTCTTTACTTACTTGAGTTTAATTGACCTCAAAAATCTAAAATAATGACTTAAGTTATATTCACTAGCATAGTCCGAAAAAAGTTTTCGTTTCACTTCGGTTGTGAAATTACTCAACTTACTTTGTTTAACATTTTCAGGTAATTTATTAAAAAGTTGAATACCCCTATAAAGAATACTGTTTTGGCTAATACTTAGCTTATAATTTGGCACACGATAGTTTTGCTCGAATCTATTCGCCCGGTTACTCACATCCGAGTTTGTTGTTAAATCAAAATTAAATTTAATTAGATTGCCAGGTTACTGTTAAAATTGACGAATCTACGTATAGAACGAGCTTAAAAGCACTGTTGAAAGCTGTTGAAGACGTAATAAGGAACTACTCTCCAAATCAAGTGCTAAATAGAGAGCTACCCAAAGTCGCTGTCGAGGAGGTCCAGCTACCTTGCAGCACCTGATCCATCCTAGCCCAACTACGATCCATTTGACCACGCATCCTAAACAACTACATGAGTAGAGTTGTTTCTGAAACTATTGACAAGTATTCCGCATGTGAGGCTACGCCGCACGATGAAGACCACCTATTCAATTGTCCTGATAATTTAACCAACCTGACGCATGGAGATTTGTGGAATCTGGACATGGAGCCGGAGGATTATCACCAAACCCGTCGCTACAACAACAACATTAGCTACAACTTTGTCGCAATGTTGCTGATCTCGTTGTTTTAAATAATATGTATTAAATAAATATTATCACCAATAGTAGTCAAATGTACCGTCTTCAGTAGTAGGCTGAGAAATCGGGTGCATCAGACGGGAGTACTAAGCATATTTTTTTACCCGTTTTACTTGTCAGTTGGTTAGTGCAAATAGGCAAACTGTTAAGATCACACATTGTCATAGCGACAGGATAGAAAGGGAATTTTTTATGCACATATAAACGAAAAAATATAATTTTTCTCCAGCCAGACCATATAAATTATTAAGGATGCATATATGAAAATATGAAGGGGCTTAAATCTCACAGCTCTGAGATATCAAGACTTCGGTTTTGGTTAAGGATTTTGATATAGGTTTCGGCATAAAACTTTTATGAGGACATTGCTTTTAGTTATCGACAGGGATGTATACTAAACATAAAACTCTTTGTAAAAGTACAAGTATCTTATCTCTGTTTAGAAATTTATTACAAAGCTAACACGAAACAATTCGTTGCCGGAAAATTATAACAGATCATATATTAACATAATTTAGTGAATAGATGATACACTCAGCAAATACTCAAAAACCTCTCCATTTAGCGTTTCGAGAAATATTACAAAATCAAAAATTCAGATTTCTTTCAGAAATCCAAAAATATTCCAAAAATTATAATAAAGTCAAAAATTTAAAATTTTTTTCAAAATTCTAAAAATATTCCAGAAATTATTGCAAAATCAAAACTTTAAATTTATTCACAAAATTTTAAATTTTTGCAAAAATAATAAAAAAACTAAACTTTTCCAAAATTCTAAAACTGTTCCAGAAATTATAATTCAGGCCGAAGTAACTGTTTTCAAAATTCTAAAAATATCGCAAAAATTATAAAAAAATCAAAAATACAAAGTTTTTTCAAAATTCCAAAAATATTCCAAAAATTAGAACAAAATCAAAAATTTTCATGTTCGATTAAATTTCATGTCAATTAGTAAAATTGTAAAATGCTGATAAAATTATTTCTTTTTATCTCTGAGATTGTGTTATTGTTATTTCTTAGATAGTGCTTTCTATAAACATATTTTTTAAAAAAGAAATAATTTTATCAGCATTTTACAATTTTACCAATTGACTTGGATTAGCGTAAGCACTAAAAACGCAAAAAACTACTTAAAAAATGAAGATGTACACTTAATACGCAATGAATTCAATATCTTCTCTTTAAAAGAAGAGTACTCGAGAGCCATCAATAAGAACATCATGAAATTCCTACACACAAGAGAAATTCAACAGCATAATTCCAAGGCGTTTTACTTCGGTTTTGAAAAAACCTAAATATATTGCATTCATGAGCCAAAAGTGAAATTCTTAACCCCACTTTTTTGGCATTTCTCGACGTTTTAGGACCTACTGATTCAAAAAAATCAAAAAAAAATGTATGTCTGTAAAAAATGTATGTACAACCGACGAAATCTAGAAAACCGCTGGATGGATTTCAAAAATTCTAAAAATAGGTTTTTTCAATGGGAAGAGCTGAAAGGACGATATGCAGCTGTACTGGAAGTGTGTCAAAAGAATCGTCAAGTGTGTCAAAATAAGGAAATTTGCATATTTTTTGCTTAAAAAACGTTCATTTTAAGTGATTACGGATAGAAACATATTGAATTTGAAGAACTCTTGATGGTCGGGATTGGTATGTGACTTCACCACTAGAACCACTAGATTATTGCATTATAAGTTTGTCACAAAAAGGTTGTCAAGTGTGTCAAATGCAAGATTTTTATTTATTTTTTTACCCAATTTTTTGGGGAAAAATAAAATTAATTATGTGTATGACATGAAATTTAATTATTATTATTGAGAATTATGACATTATGAGTTTGTCAACAAAATGTTGTCACGTGTGTCAAAAGAAAGATTTTACTTCGGTTTATTTATTTATTTACCCAATTTTTTAGAAAAAATAAAATTAATTATTTGTATGACATGAAATTTTAGTATTATTATAGAGAATTATGGCATTATAAGTTTGTCAAAAAAATAATGTCAAGTGTGTCAAAAGAATGATTTTCATTTCTTTTTTTAGAAAATAATAAAGTTAGTTATTTGGATGAAATGAAATGTAATGAACATGATATTATTATTATTGAGAATTTTATTGCATTATAAGTTTGTCAAAAAAATATTGTCAACTACGTATGTCAAAAAAATTAATTTTTTTGCAAAAAAAAATTTAGCTGTTTGTATGACGTAAATGTGACATGGAAATTTTTGAATTTGTTATAGTTTTTGAAATATTTTTGGAATTTTGAAAAAAATTTTTATTTTTGATTTTGTAAGAATTTTTTTTAATATTTTTAGAATTTTGAAAAATTTTTGATTTTATCATAATTTTTGGAATTTTGAAAAAACTTTCAATTTTTGATATTGTTATAATTTTTGCAATATTTTTAGAATTTTGGAAAAAGTTTGAATTTTTGAATTTTTAAAAATTTTTGGAATATTATTAGAATTTAGAAAAAGTTTAAATATTTGATTTTATTCTAATTTTTGGAATTTTGAAAAAAGTTTCCATTTTTGATTTTGTTATAATTTTTGCAATATTTTCAGAATTTTTGAACAAAGTTTCAATCTTTGATTTTGTAATAATTTTTGAAATATTTTTAGAATTTTGAAAAAAGTTTGATTTTATTTAATTTTTACAATATTTTTGGAATTTTGAAAGAAATATGAATTTGTGATTTGGTAATATTTTCTCGAAACGCTAAATGGAGAGGTTTTTGAGTAGTTTGCTGACTGTATCATCTTTTCGATAAATTATGTTAATTTATGATACGTTATGATGTTCCGGCAACGTATTGATGTTTCGTGTTAGTTTTGTAATAAATTTCTAAACAGAGATATAAAATACAAAAATACAAAAATACACACAACAAAGTGTTATGTTTGCTATACATCGCTGCCCAAAACTAAAAACAATGTCCTCATAAAAGTTTTTTGCCGAAAACTATATCAAAATCCTTAACCAATACCGAGGTCTTGATATCTCAGAGTTTGAGATTTTATCCCCTCCAAGAGCTAACATGCTTAAATTTTGAAAGAAACAACAAGATTAACAGGTTAGTAAAAGATCTTTTGAATTTTGAAATAAAAAAGTGTTGCTGTAAGATGGAACAATGAACATTTAAAAAAAGTGATAGCAAGTCTCGTGGAATTTTTGAAAGTCAAATTATCAGTGTTAGAACTTGATTATTTATTGAAAACTCAAGGAAAATTCAATGAACACTCTTATACTATATTCATAAAAATAAACTCACCCATAAATACAATAACTTATCCAATAACAACACACCAAACACATTAAAATACAATGCCAATTATATTGAAAATTTGACGTATAAAAAAATTACTCATGATGTTAAAACTCTTCTCAGTTTTGGTCCAAAATTCGCAATCCCACTGGAAATGATGTTCAGCATGCGTGATACAGTGCCATATACGAAGAGAGGACCAGTGTAGTATATGGCACTGTATCACGCATGCTGAACATTACCTCAGCCAATTATAGAATGGTAACTGTAAAAGAAATATATAGGATCCTAGCAATGAATGGCTATTCACTAGGTCTCATAGGTAGTATGATCAAGAAATACCACAACACCCAGGAAAGAGAAGTGAATGTTGCTAGGGAACCGAAATCAACAAAATATAAAGGATTAATCTATTCAAGACATCTTTCCGAGAGTTTAGGTAAACTATTCATGAATAATGACAAAAACTTAAGAATAGGCTATAAAACGCACAAAAACGTGAGCAGAATTATCAAGAAACCAAGTGATACAGAAATCAAAGATCAACATGGTGTAGTATATACATTTCCTTGTTCAAGCTGTAATAGTGAATACATAGGACAGACAGGTCAGAAACTAGGTGCACACATTATGCAACATCAAAATGATAAAAAAGCAGGTAATAGACGAACAGGCAAAACAGCGGCCCTACAGCATGTTCTGGATCAAGGACACAGGTTCCAATATAACAACATCGAAATTCTCATAAAGGAAGCTGACTGGAAGAAAAGACTATAACGCTTGAATCCATAAATATTCATGTAAGAAGGAAAACATCCATCAATCTGAGTTCGGATTTGGAATCACTAAACCCAGCATATGCACAAATCCTAAAACACATAGATAATAAACAAGTACATATGAACTAATCAGGTCATCTAATTATTTTCACAATCAATAATATCAAAAAATCAAACAGCAAAAGATTTTTAATTCAAACAAGGGTCAATGACCTGTACTCATTTTACATAACTTTTATTTAATTTTTATTTTTGATTATTTTAATTAGTATATAAGAATTTTATTATTTTATTGTTTTATGACAAAGAAAAAATCGTATATATAAGTAGAAGGAAATTTTGTAAAATAAATTAATTCTAAGTTCTGTTTAGTGATTGTAAGTATATAGTTTAAGATAGTGTAGTGTTAATGTTAACTTTAATTTAATTATTTTTCTTTGTAAACTAGAAATTATACTGAAGAGGGTCCCAGAAAGGACAGAAATATCTATGAAGAAAAAATAAAGGAAAAAGCAATTTATGATCTATAGTTTGGCGTTTTATTAGTGGTTCCACTACTACCAATAAAAGCAAAGACGATGAATTTTTTTTAATATGTTAAGTAAATCAATAATATAATGTAAGTAGTAACTTTTTGTTATATGTGTTTTATGTTAATTTATTTAACTTATTTAATTTTTTTGTATTTAAAGAAATTTTTTTTCAATTCGCCATTACAGTTTGCTCATGTTAATTAAGATACTTAAAAATAAGACTCTTATAAAAATATTTTTCTGATGCATGGAGGCGAAATATTAATGATAAAAACATAAAAAACAATAATTAAATTAAAATAAAACCAGAAGCAGAGATAGTGTTTTCTATAAATATATTTAAAAAAAAAAAATAAATTTCATGTCTTACATAGTTATTTATTGTATAGTAGAATTTTTTTGCCAGCGAACACAAAATTTGTTTGTTATGCGCATATTGTTTGCACATGCGCATGCCCATGCGCATATTGTTTGCACATTCTGTGTCTCGATTAAAATATTAAAAAAAACTATTGGGGTCCCATTGAAATAAACAAAAAAAACGCATAAAATTTATAAATTACTATTGAAATTCAACCAATTATAATAGAAACCCAAAAACTAGTAGAAATATTAATGATTTCGTAGGAAATATAACAAAATTTTGATAATTAAAAATAATTATAATAAAAATAACGACGCCTATGGAAACAAATATCACAACAAACAAATGGTACGAACTAGAAGTAGAAATTTAACTAATATAATTGTTTTGAAAACAAATTTATCCCAAAATAAATAATGCATCTCTGTTTTACTTTTTGTCTCATCTTTTATCTCTTGCTGCGTCGTAGCTGTCAGAAATTCGCTGGCAAAAAATTCTACTATACAAGATGATAAAATTGCACTTTATCTTTGAGAGCGAGCTAATAAGCATCGAGAAGATAATAAAACTTTATCATCGTGTGGAACACAACATTTGTTTCTATAGCAACTGTTAAAGGAGACCCAAAAATGAAGAAAAATCAATGATAAATTTAATTTAAAATTGTCAGGAAAAAAAAGTTTCACGAAAAAATGAGTATAGGTCTTTGATAACTTTTTGAATTTTATAAATAAACAAACAAATCAATTTTATTGTTTTTTGGAAAAATTTGAAGAATATCAAAAGCAAAATACTTATATCAAAAACTTTATCTACCCTTGCTGTTAAAGTACTACTTTATCTACCCTTGATGGTAAAGTGCAACTTTTCCCTCTAATTTTAGTTGATAATAGAACGTTTTAACAGTTGCTATAGATTTATTTATTTTATATAATTTGCTATAATTTATTTCATTTTTTGCCGAAAAATTGGTTAAAAAAATGAAAATCATTCTTTTCACACACTTGACAATATTTTTTTGACAAACTTATAATGCAATAATCTAGTTTTTGGCCTCACATACCAATCCTGACCATCAAGATTTCTCCAAATTCAATGTTCCTACTCGTAATTACTTAAAATGAACGTTTTTTAAGCAAAAAATACGCCAATTTCCTTGTTTTGACACATTTGAAAAATTTTTGAAATCACTCCAGCCGTTTTTTAGATTTTGTCGGTAGTGATGGCCGGCAGACAGACATACATTTTTTTGTTATTTTAAAATCAGTAGGTCCTAAAACGTCGAGAAATGCCAAAAAAAGTGGGGGTAAGAATTTCACTTTTGGCTTGAGAATTCAATACTTTGGTTTTTTCTAAACCGAAGTAATATACTTTTTAGCAAAAGCATTTGTTAAAATAAAATTTTTGCAGAGAAATGAAACGAAATGAAAAATGATCAGTATCCAACTGTATCGAATTATCCACAGTTTCTGTAAATAGTTTTTTCTTTTATCTTTTTTAAAAAATAAATAAATAAAAACAAAATCGTTCTAAAACATGTCTGAAAATATTTATACAAGGAGTGGATTCATAAGTCTGTAAAATAAAAGTAAGAAAAGTTTCAAGCTGCTTGTCATACGTCAATTAAAACATTTCGGTTAGAACTGAGTGATAATTTAAATATGTAAACATTTTGATTTTGATTAACTTAAAAATCAACCCTTATAAAAATTGATTATGTGCTCGTATGTTTACCTTAAAATTATTCCAAAAATAACAACAGAAAATAGTTTTCTTTACTATACAAATCCAACAACAACAAAATCTATTAATAATTTTCACTGATATAACCAATAATACTTGATAAAGTTACAATGAAATATTTTGTAAAAAACTATTACTACTATCTTATTAAAACAAAAATTATTTACTACACGAAAATCACTTCCTAAAAACAATTTTAGATAAAATTTTAATTTCCACGTCGCGAATTCAATTGACAAGAAACAACCACACTATAATTAGCAAAATAAAAAACTAATAATAAAATACTATAAGTACGAACCGCGACTCTTGTCTTACAAAAGCGAGTATAAACTAAATTTAAAAACAAAACACAATTGCTCAATAAATTCAAATGTATAATGGTAAACAGAAACAGAAGGATTCCTGTATTTTATAAATGCGAAATATGTATATGTAAAGAATATGTTTAATCTAAAACAGTTAGTTGTGGTATAAAACCATAAAAGATATAAATTTGTTATCTTGTGTAACCGCACCGCAGTTTTTATTAACCAACAATTACATACTACAACTGTCTTATCTATGTTCATTTATTGTTCGTATTTTATACAAAATTCCATGGATATTTACCATGTGTGTTTCATTTTATCTGTGACGAAATTGATGATGAATTGAATATAATTCGAACAAAAAAATTAATTCTAATTTTGTAATTAAAAGTATTTTATTAATCTAGCTTCGAGGATAACAGTTTGAGAGATGTATATCTACGTTAGATTTGGAAAATCATAACTTTGAAATCTATGGAAATAAAAAAATAAAACAATAAAAAGGATGAAAATTGCATAGAAACGCAACCAACAACAACAACAACATAAATCCATTCATTAATATAGCCAGAGTATACTAAGGTTGTCGAACTTTGTATTTTCTGTCTCTTTTTCTTTTAAATTTAAAGAAGAGTGAATCGTTTTTACACACTTTTTTTCAATTGATTCATTCATGGTATGTATAATACAAATTTTAGTTATATTTTATGGCAGGATAATCAAAACGCATGATGTCATAGTAGTATGACATAAATTTATATGTTGACATTTTTGGGATTTTATATTGATTAGTTAGCGCATCATCTGAAGAATAACTCTACAATTTTGTGACACCTTGTTAGAGTATGGAAGGAGGTTCAAAGTCGTCACGTTCAAAAATTTGTTTAATTTGAATAAAGTTATAACAAAAGACTTTTTATAGCAGGATGATACATTAAGAAGTTCTGTATGTGTAACTGTAACCAATGTGCAAACAATAATGATATTCTATGCATATAATAAGTTTATTTTACATTAAAACTCGTAATTATTCCTTTTGTAGATTTTATGTTTACGAAATAATTTTTTTCTTGCGTTTGTTTAGGATTACTGTGCAGATGGATGAATGTGAATCATCAATAAAGCGTTTTCTATTTTTATTTTAAAACAATATACATTATGCACTCACTTTATTGAGGATTAACATTTTAGTGATTATTTTGAATCTCAAGAATTCATGGCTGGGGCCGAGCTGTACGCTACCAGCCGCATCCACAGGCTGCGGATAGTGGAAAGCCCATATAATATGGTAAGGTGCGAAATAAGTGATATTTATATTAACGAATAAGCAGTCGCGGACAATACAGCGGTAATAGTCAGCAGACGCGAGGGATAATGAGCGGCGTTCATTAATCCAATAAATCTTGCAAAAGATGTGCCGCCACTAAATAAGCGCGCCCTGATATAGGTCATCAGCTATATCAGTAGGGAGATAAAGCGATATGATATGTTTATTAAAAATTGATTTATTATCCTATATTCATGGGCAATATATTCAACATATTCGAATGAATAGGTCATGATACTGAGATGAGGAAAGCAACTGGAAACTACTTCATTAATTTCCTCAGGACGATTAGAAGTGTCCATGAAAAAAAAACTTCTTCAAATATGGTCGAGAAAATATGCAATGGCCCCGAGTACCGGCGACACTTAAATGTGTCAGGGGTGCTAAGAATCTCCGGCTCGACTTTGAAGGAAATAGGAGTATGGAATGGGTGAAGTATGTATGAGGCTGGAAATACACATAATATAATAAAAGAAATGAAAAGATTAAATATACCGCTACTGGGTATCAGTTAAATGAGGTGGAGTGGTATTTAGAAAATGTTGTGCAGATGAATATGGTGTTTATTATTCTGGTAATGATGACAACAAACATCGAAATGGAGTGGGCTTTATTATTAATCCACAAGTTATGAAAGCTGTCAAAAACTGGTTGCCAATATCCGATCGTGTGGCAGGGTTGCAATTAGGTACAATACCGTTCCAGTTAAACATTGTGCAAACTTATGCACCCACAGCAGATGCATCAGATGACGATATTGAAAGTGTTTATGTAGATGTGACTACGGCAATAAAATTCTGTAAGGCTCCTGATATAACAATTGTCATGGGCGACTTTAATGTAAAAGTTGGCAGTGCAAGATGTGGAAATGTAGTTGGTGGTTTTGATTTGGGGACATCTAATGAAAGAGGTGATAGATTTGTGCAGTTTTGCCAGGAGGAGGATCTAAAAATCATGAACACTTTTTATAAGTTACATCCAAGAAGGTTATATACATGGATTTACAACGCAGATAGAAATGTAAGAAATCAAATCGATTATATAACGGTTAATAGACGCTACAGAAATATGATAAAAAGCGTTAAAACATATCCTGGTGCGGATGTATTTACAAATCATAGCCTTTTAGAAGCGATATTGAATCTAAGATTCAAGAAGTGCAAGAAAGCGATATCGAAATTCTGTATTGATGTATAAAAATTACAAAATTTAGATGTTAAGAATACGATACAAAACGAGCTTAATAACAAACTTGCTCATCTGGAGCTTTCAGAGCCTGAAAATGTTGAGTCTAATTGGAACGCACTTAAAAATGTAATAATATCAACTGCGCAAACAAATCTAAGACCGTCACCGGTTGCAAAACAAAAACCGTGTATGACAGATAAAATATTGGCCCTTATGGACCAACGTCGTATCTATAAAGGGAGTGACACCCAAAAGTACCTAGAAACGCAAAAAGTAATACGGAGACATATAAGACAAGCAAAAGAACAATGGCTAACAAATGAATGTAATGATATAGAAAGGCTAAATGAATTACACGACTCATTTAATATGCATAAAAAAGTTAAACAGACTGCGGGTATGTATAAAAGCAGCCATATTAGTTATCTGTGTGACAAAAATGGTAAAAGTTTAAGCAAAGAAGAACAGTTAAATGAATGGAAAATATATGTGGAAGCTGAATTTAACGATGCAAGACCTGAAATTCCAGACATACGAATGAAGGAGGGTCCAGATATCACAAAAGATAAAGCAGAATATGCCATAAGGGAGCTAAAAAATGGTAAAGCTGCTGGACCAGATCAAATTCATGGGGAAGTGCTAAAATTATTAGAGAACGAAAGGGCGTTATCGGCATTACTTGATTTATTTAACTTAATTTATAAAACAGGAAATTTGTCTTTGGATTGGTTAGAATCTATTTTCATAACAATACCTAAGAAATAAAGATCAAAAACATGTAGCGATCATAGAATAATTAGTTTAATGAGTCATGTTCTTAAATTATTCTTGAAGATCATATACAAAAGAATATTCGCAAAATGTGAAGAAAAGATGGGTAAGACACAATTTGGATTCAGAAACGGTTTCGGAACACGCGAGGCACTATTCAGTATGCAAATTCTAACTCAAAGCTGCCGGGATATGAATGTAGATTTGTATGTCTGTTTCATTGATTATGAGAAAGCATTTGGCAGGGTCAGACACGAAATATTGTTAAAAATTTTGTTGGATTTGGGGCTGGATAAAAATGATGTACGCATCATAGCAAACTTATATTGGAATCAAACTGTTGCAGTTCGTGTAGAACATGATACAGCAGAAAAAATACAAATATTGAGAGGTGTAAGACAGGGTTGTGGACTTTCACATTTATTGTTTAATCTATATTCGGAGCATATTATTAATGAGGCCCTGGAGCAAATTGATTCTGGACTAATTGTTAATGCAGTCAACAATATTTGATATGCTGATGATACGGTTTTGATAGCAACAAGCATGCACGACCTGCTGATATTGTTAGATACGGTTATAATACACAACAACAACATGGGGAGGAAGCTGAACGTCAAGAAAACAAAATGGTTATTATTCAGTAAAAATTCAAACAGTATCAATCAATCATTGATGACCGGTAATGAAGTTGTGGAGAAGGTACATCACTTTAGATATTTAGGAAGTTAGGTAACTATGATTATGATAAATCGTGTGAAAAAGGACAAGAAATCAGATGCAGAATAGAACTCGCAAGAAGTGCGATTATGAAAATGAAAAAAGTGTTGACATCACGAGACCTGAAATTAACACTTTGATGAAGATTACTCCGTTGTTATGTATTAAGTGTTCTTCTATATGGAATGGAACCATGGACATTAACTGATGCTATGTGCAAAAGATTGCAAGCATGGACAGGAAGCATGGATATTAACTGATGCTATGTGCTATGTCATCACTTACAAGGAAGCTAAGCAACAATGGGGAGGTCTACAACTTAAACGGGTGACCGCCTGGAAACTTCATCAGAAAAAATATGGAAATATGATTGAACCACATTGAAGCAGGAATATCTCGCCCACGGTATGCCAGTATACCTTATCCAGCAGCCCTGGAAACTGGCTAGGATTCGATGGCCCAATCACCCGTTAATCCGAAAGGGAATCCGAAATTCAAATGATTAAAGAAACGTACACTAGAAAAAACAAAACAAACCAAAACCGGAATAATCAAATATCGACCCTTGGCTACCGTACCCGGACACGAGTAGGAAACTGGAATGTCAGAACTCCGATAGAAACATCGAGGTTAGCACAAGTTGAGAAAGTAATCGAAGAATATAACATCGAGATACTAAGACTCAGTGAAGTAAGATGGAAAAACAGCGGAGAGCTAACAACAAGTAAAGGAAATTACATGAGGTTCTCTGGTAAATCCAACACACATGAACAAGGCGTAGCAATATTAACAACACCTAACGCAAAGAAAGCACTTCTCGAAAGGAAACCAATCAGTAGCAGAATAATAACAGTAAGATTCCAATCGAAAATTAGAAATACAACGATCATACAGTGCTATGCACCTACCGAAGAAGCTGATGATGCGACAAAAGATGAATTCTACGAACAGCTCCAAGCAACACTGGCTAGTGCACACCGAAATGACATCAAAATAATGCAAGGTGATTTCAATGCCGAAATTGGAACCGACAACACCGGAATAAAACCAGTAATGGGCAAACATGCACTAGAATCAACACGTAACAATAATGGAGACAGGCTCATCGATTTGTGACACAATCAACTATTCATAGGAGGCAGTAAGTTCCTACACTAGAACATACACAAATACACTTGAACATCACCAAATGGAAGAACCAATAATCAAATTGATCACGTACTGGTGAAAAAAAAGTTTCTATCCTCACTACAAGACGTCAGAGCAAAGCGAGGAGCAGACATTCACAGCGACCATCAACTGGTAATTGCAACATTCAAAATTAAACCAGCCGCTGTAAAACACAACAAGTCATTTTAGAGGAAATTTAACATTAACAGATTGAGCGACAAAAATACAAATAACATCTTCAAAGAATCGCTCCAGCTCAATCTACCAAACAACAAAACCGCCAGCATTGATGAAAAATGGGAACAAGTTACAGAAACTTACGTCAAAACTGCTACAGATGTGCTTGGATACCAAGACAAATCACGGAAACCATGGATTAGCGATGATACCT
This sequence comes from Diogma glabrata, assembly GCA_963693315.1. Taxonomy (NCBI): domain Eukaryota; kingdom Metazoa; phylum Arthropoda; class Insecta; order Diptera; family Cylindrotomidae; genus Diogma; species Diogma glabrata. The sequence continues at coordinate 268,475,312 of OY856186.1, forward strand.
GGAAGAAAATTGAAGAGCGTCGTCAGCTCAAGTTGCAATTGTGTCACCAGAACACAACCGAGATCCGCAGCAAATATGAAAGGACAGCAAAACAAGTTCAAAAGATGGCAAGGAATGATCACAGAAGATATACAGAAAGCATTCTCAAGACTGCAAAAACAGCAGCAGCTAATAGAAATATGCGCACACTACACAAATGCGTGACAAAGGTCACCAACAAATATACAAACACTCCACCAATAAAGGATGAATCTGGTCAAACCCTCACAACACTTGAACAACAGCTAAATAGAGGCAAATAATACTTCGAAGACAACTGCCACCAACATGAAGATAATTTGCAGTCTCCGGATGACAACTATAACGAAACTATCAGCACCCATCCACCAACGGAACGGAAAGTTAGAGATGCCATACAGAAACTCAAGAATAACAAATCTGCTGGTACCGATAATATATCAGCAGAATTACTCAAAGCAGATGTAAACACAACAGCAGAAGCTCTAACACCACTATTAGCTGATGTATGGAACAAAGGTAAAATACCAACCAGATGGAAAGAGGATTTAACCACAACAATCCCAAACAAAGGTGATCTAAGAGAATGCAAAAGTTGGAGAGGTATATCTCTGCTCAACACAATAATGAAAATACTAGCGATGATCATTCTCGAAAGAATATCTCCATCAATTAACATGAAACTAAAAAATGAACAAGCCGGCTTTAGACCAGAAAGAAGCGGTACCGATCATATCAACACAATCCGTATCATCAAAGAGCAATCAAACGAATGGAATTCACCATTGTATCTCCTCTTCGTGGACTTCGAACGCGCCTTCGACTCAATTTACAGAAGCGCGATATGGAAGACACTTTGTGAAATGGGCGTCCCGAAGAAAATAGTTGATCTAATCAAAGAAATGTATGGGGATGCTGGAAACAGATTACATTACAAAGGACAGCAAAGTGATAAATACTACAACCACCGAGGAGTGAGACAAGGCTGTGTACTATCCCCGCTACTATTCCTAATATAACTAGATAGTATCATGAGAAAGCTCGATGATGCAAGTCCAAATAGAATCCAATGGAACACAACAAGACGGCTCAATGATCTAGACTACGCAGATGACATCTGTCTACTTACACACACAGCAGAAAATACAGAAGCTATCAACCCTTGCACATGAAGTCAGTCTCAACATTAATATCAGAAAAACAAAGGCAATGAGATTGAACACCAAAACGATAACACCAATTACCATCAACAATACACAAGTGGAGGAAGTTGACAAATTTGTGTACCTTGGTTGTACTGTAGCAAAAACAGGCGGGACTGAAGAAGATATCAGTCAGCGTATTAACAAAGCCAGAAATACGTTCAATATGCTTCACAAGATCTGGAATGCATCCGTCCTGTCAAGAAAGACAAAGCTACGAATGTTCAATGCATGTGTCAAGTTAGTACTGCTGTATGGGTGTGAAACGTGGAAACATACAAGAAAGATCACAAACCAACTATACAGGTGTTTGTGAACAAATGCCTGAGAAGACTGATCAAATGCTTCTGGCCGAACACCATCAGTAACCAGGAATTTCTACGGCAGACAGAGCAGTTAGACATTGAGACCGAGACAAAACAAAGAAAATGGAGATGGATAGGACGTACATTGAGAAAATCAGCCGAAGATATAACAAGGATGTCCCTAGAGCGGAATCCACAAGGTAAAAGGAGAGTTGGAAAACCACCCAGGACGTGAAAGAAAATGGTGCTAGCTGAAGCAAAACAAATTGGCAAGACATGGGGTGAACTGAAAGTGATTGCCCCCAACAGAGTTAGATGGTCCAGTCTAGTAGACGCCCTATGCTCCTAAATGGAGATAAAGGAAAAAAATGTGCAAAAGAATTGAGGCCTTTGAAATGTGGACTTAAAGAAGAAAGCTAAAAATATCTTGGATAGAGCGCAAGCCGCAAAACAAATGTAGATGTCTTAACTCAAATAGAGAAACAACTCGAGGTAATCAATACTATACAACAACGTAAATTGGAGTATTTTGGACATCTAATGCGAAATGAAAAATACAAACTATTACATATCATTATCCGAGGAAAAATTGAGGGTTAACGTAGTCAAGGCAGACGCAAGACATCATGGTCAAAGAATTTAAGACAGTGGTATGGTCTCAGTACTCGAGCATTATTTCGCGCTGCAGTAAATAAAGTAAAATTGGAAATTCTAGTTCTTGGAGGACATGGCACCTGAAGAAGAAGAAGAATTCATATTAATGAAATGCTGTATTTGACGTTGCTGTGACTCAGTCTGGCTGAATGCAAAAAACAAAGAAAAGAGAACGCAGACGTTTCTATAAATATGTTTAATTTAACAATGCCTATATGGGCATACAATATTTGTTATTGTTCCATTGTCTGTGCAGACATAGAGATTGTCTATCTTGCCCCCCTTAGAACTTTGAATATTAGACTGAATAATATTATTAATTTTGTGGACGTTTTTGTTTTTGGTCGTATGAATACCAATTGTTCACTCACCCAATCGTGAGTGTTATGATTGGTTTGAATACATTTTTACATAATTCTTCTTTTGACGACTCTAAATTACAGAAGTTATGAAGCAATTAAATTCGTCATAAGGTTAGATCTACCGAGACCGATCAAGATACATTTTTGTAACGACAGGTCTGTTTTGAATTTGACTCTAAAACAAGAGAAACGTGTTTAAAGAAATTCTCTAATAATTTGCTAATTTATTTCTTTGAATTGTAACCAACGTACTGCATTGTCGTAACTAAGAAATTGTTACAGGGTGGGCCTGGCCCCGTAATATTACTTAGTAAAATAATAAAATGTTCCGTATTTTTTTCTTGTTTTAATACATAACCGGTGTATTTGAGGTTAGGTTAGGTAAGGTTTACAGTGCAATGTGTTATTTAAGTTATTTAAACATATAACTTAAGGTAAAGGGTAAATATTAAATCTTCATCTTTGAATTCGCCTTATTTCTTAAAATATTTCGTGCCACCCGGTGTCAAATCAAAGGAAAAATAAAATCACGTATTGGTTTTTTAGTTATTCAAACGATTCAGTTCCAAGAATATGAAAGTGGCCATGTAAAATGCTTGCTTTTGCTTTTATTTTATCGGCGTCTTGGTTGTTGAAAGCAACTGTGAGTTTGACAAAACTTACGCAGAAGTTGTAAACTAATTGTTGTAAGCTAATAATTAGAAGCCACTAATTGTAGCCATTCGTAAATTGTTGCAAAATTTGTGGAAACTGGTTCTGTGAAAAACAAAAGAGGCAAAACCGTTCAGAAACATATTGCTACTGTAGGTGCTAGTTAGGAATTGCAATCCGGTAGCGTTTTTGAACTCCGCGACAATAGGATTCATAAATTTCAAATCCCAGACTCCGGAATCCCGGGATTTAACATTTGTATAGAAAACCACAAATAATTAACTCAAACAAAATTTTCAAATAAAAACACATTATTTTTTAACACATTATTTTTTATTGTCGAGAAGTATATATGTACATATATTATACATAAAGAAAAACAAATTCTTTAAATATTCCTAATTTGGAAATATTATTTCCGGAGGCTGAAAAAGTCCGTTCCGATTCCATACTTGTTAGTGGAATGGTCAATCTGTAATCATTATAAATTCGCTGCAAATTCGAGATCCTTTGTCCTATGACTGCAATATTTGCATTTCGCTTTCAATTGCGGTGATTTTATGTACAGTTGTATTCTGACCAAAACGGTTTTGTAGCTTAATACCTAGCTTGAATTAATGCTGCATGCCAGTTTATTTTTTCAAATTGTTTGCCTCTAATAAATCGACCGCAACCACATCCTCAGTTGAATGGTCGTTGTAATCTATGCTCGATGATCCAGCAGTGTAAGAAGCTCAATCATCCGTTTATCATCCCTTTGTGCTGCTCATTGATTTTCTAGTTTACTCAGTAGGAGCTAACGAGATAGACAGAGGCCAAAATTTCATGGTAAAATGGAGGAATAATAAAAACTTTAAGTTAAAAATGAAAATACTTTTGTGAAAAAATATACAGCAACAAAACTAAATTTGGGTTGCCAATAATCCAAATGCTAGTGACATACTCATTCATCATGCGACGTATGGTCTTCTTCAAGGATCAAAACCCGCATAAAGAGAGTTATATGAAAATTTATAAAAAACTTTACAAATCAACAAACACTGATCTCTCCATGCGAACTTATAATGTAACTTATTTTTTAACAGGATTTTCTGTTTTCCTCGATTAATTCCGGCAAATATGGCGATCCTGTAATCCCGGGATTTGCTTTCAATAATCCCGGGATTTTGGCATCGTAAAAATGTTTCGGGATCCCAAGTGCAAATCTCTAGTGCTTTAGTGTTAATTAGAATCCAAAAATACCAATTCTTCATCGTTCACACTTCACAGTAACAATACATTCCTTTAACCCGCATTTGATGCATTACTTTTCATAACGATCTTCATTCGCAGCCATATACAAAATTCAGATAACTCAATATCTAAAACCATCAGACTTCAAAAGACGTCGTAAATTTGCTAATAGTAATACAAACAAACCTTAAAAGTGCGAATTTTTTTATGTTCTATTGTTCCGGTGTGGTTTTAGGTCTTATAATCAGACGTATTACTTCGGTCTGAATTACATTCATGAGCCAAAAGTGAAACTCTTACCCCCACTTTTTGGCATTTCTCGACGTTTAAAGACCTACAGATTCTAGAAAATCAAAAATAAGTGTGTCTGCCGGACGGCTGTTGGAAAAAAAAATTTAGTTTTTTCTATGACGTAAATGTAATTGAACATGAAATTGGACTTGGAAATTTTTGAATTTGTTATATTTATTGAAATATTTTTGGAAAATTGAAAAAAATTTGTATTTTTGCTTTTGTAATAATTTTTGCAATATTTTTAGAATTTTGGAAAAAGTTTTAATTTTGTTATAATTTTTGCAATATTTTTAGAATTTTGAAAACAAATAGAATTTTTGAATTTTATATATATATATTTATAGAATTTTGAAAAAAGTCTCAATTTTTGATTTTGTAAGAAATTTTGGAATATTATTAGAATTTTGAAAATTTTGATTTTATTATAATTTCTGGAATTTTGAAAAATGTTTCAATTTTTGAAATTGTTATAATTTTTGCAATATTCTTAGAATTTTGAAAAAGTTTAAATTTTTAAGAATTTTTGGAATATTATTAGAATTTAGAAAAAGTTTAAATATTCGATTTTATTCTAATTTTTGGAATATTTTTAGAATTTTTGAAAAAAGTTTCAATCTTTGATTTTGTAATTTTTGGAATATTTTTAGGATTTTGAAAAAAGTTTGATTTTATTTAATTTAACAATATTTTTGGTATTTTGAAAGAAAAATGAATTTGTGATTTCTTAATATTTTCTAGAAACGCTAAATGTAGAGCTTTTCGAGTATTTTGCTGATTGTATCATCTTTTCACTAAATTATGTTAATATATGATCTGTTATAATCTTCCGGCAACGTATTGATGTTTCGTGTTAGTTTTGTAATAAATTTCTAAAGAAAGATAAAAAAAATACATGTACTTTAACAAGGAGTTTTATGTTTGATATACAACGCTGACCATAACTAAAAACATTGTCCTCATAAAAGTGAAAACTATGTCAAAATCCTTATCTCAGACCGAAGTCTTGATATCTCAGAGCTTGAGATTTCAGCCCCTTCATTTTTTTTAAAATAAAGTCTAGATTGTTTTTATTGCGAAGTCCTTGCACAAACTGGAAGGCGTGACTTTCCAAAAAGTGTGAATATCAATTATCAAACGAATCTGACACATCATATCGTTGTAAAGAAAATGTTTTCTCTTTTAAGCTTCGCTAATAAAAAGTGAACCAATAATATAAACGAACATTTTACACATTCACTTTTGACAACATTTTTGGTTTGAAGAATGGACCTCTGTCGCCTAACCCCCACAAACTTTTTCAAGTTGAAATCTTCTTATTAATTTGAAATGAAGATCAATGGTATGAACTGTAAATTTTTTTTTAAAATTGTCAAAATCTTGTTCGATTTGATTGATTCTAGTACTTCAATGACATATGGTTTTTAATATATCGTTGTAATCATATATCACAACCACTAATTGCATTTTGAAATAATTGTAAAAAGTAAGATTTGCTTATAAAAAAATACAATTTAATTTTCTCTAACAGGCATAGTATACCGCATATGTTTCATGAACTTCATTTTCTATGGGGGGCCAAAATTCGTGTAGGGGGGACTGTGCCCTCTGGGCCCCTACCTAGGTACGCAATGATACGTAGGGACATTTTTGTGTACTACTGTTTAATTAATCAATATTTTTCGTTAATTGTTTTGCTGCGTCATTTAATGTAAATTAATACAACATGTTTTTTATTATGTTAGAATTTGGTTATAAAAAAAACTGTTGTCGGTAGAAGAGAAATTTTCTCTTAATGTTTATGGAGATAATAGGGGAAATTGCAATCGTTGAAGGACAGGAGATGGAAAGTCGATCTGTATATAAGCGATCAAATTATTTGATCAGAGGACTACTATGTAAAATTAAATCAAATAATAATAGTATTATATTTTTTTTTAAATCAAAGTTTTTCTTAATTTGGTGATACATTTTCAACTTAATAATGCTCAAAGGAAAATGTTTTAAATTTATAATATATTGCAATAAAATTTTTCTAAATACTGATTGTGATAACAAATAACTGATTACAGTGAAAATAAAGACAATTCATAATGTGGTCAACAGTTTGTTAATTTTCTTTTTTAAATTATTTTCCTTTTGCAATTTTGGGTGTTTTAAAGTCTGTAAATTGAAATTATTTAAACAAAACGACGAACAACATATCGACGTTTAGCTGAAGAATTACATCTGGATAAAAATACAAATGATCCAGACACATCGACTAAATTTCAAGATTTGGGTGCAATTTATGAAGTGTTGTCTGAAAAACGTAAAGTTTACGATCGATGCAAGGAGGATTGTTTAATTCTTGTCGTTGGTGATTTTGATTTACATTTTAGAAATGAACAACAACAGCATGATCCAAAAATTATAAAAACGGTGGTAAATGGTTTATGGATATATTTGTTTCTGTGGAGGAATCATACAGTGGATCATCATACATAATATAGAAGAATCCTGATTCATTTTTTAGAACATTAAAAGTCGTGAACTTGTAGCGCCGTTAAAGCTCAATATAAAAAAAATCAAAAAATCGTTGTAACGCCCATAACGCCATCTTAAAAAATAAAACTCCATATAAAAAAATTCAAAAAAAATTTAATCAAAAACACTAATCCAATTTTTTGCATATGGCAGGAGGTTTTGATTTAATATATAATTTGTTTTTACTTTGTGAATTTTGTTTTTTGCTTTAAATTTTTTCTTTAGTTAAATTGCATTTTTCGTTTTCTCGTTGATCATTTTTTCGTTTTGGTTCTTGATACTTTCTCCTATGAAGAACAACATCTCTAGGTTGTAATTGATCTTCGGTTATAATAAATACCACTTCGTCTGTAGTTAAAGCATTGACTCTTCTCACATGTCCTCCAGCAGGCGCTTTGTCAGAATGAATTATTCTAAATCGTTTTGTTTTCGTGTTAAAAGCGTTATGATTTGTGGGAAACGATGAATCTTTTTGGGTTAAAAAATGGGGCAGCGTGCATGCAATTCATCATTCCTCGTGTTGATCATCTGGTAACGAAAACAAAGCTTTATGATAAATATATCTTTTAAGGTACTTTGAAAGTTGGCAATTGGCATGAATGAAAGAAACTGCTATGGGCAGCCAAATGACGTATTTCATGGTGTTAGATAGGAAATGTTTGAATTAGGCGGTATAGCTTAAAACCACAAAGACAATTCTGCTGGTGGCAACATTTTTAAAGCTCAACGAACTTCAAATGCTAATGCAAGCACAAGAATTAGGCATTTGTTTTATGTTTCCATAGTTTTGAGATCCAGGAATCTGGTTTAGGATATCCATCAGAGTTAAATATCGAATAATTTATAGATAGTGGTTGTCTCCGTTTTCTATAATTAAGTTGTTTTTTTCCATAGCTTGAACTAATAATTAACAATTTAAAATGTGATTATGAGAAAATTTGACTTAGATAATAAAAATGTTTGACTAGATATCAAGATTTATAAATAATACAAAACAAATTTTGTTTTTCTTGTTTAACTTATTTTATTGTCGCTATCTAAACATAACTTAATTTAATTTTTTCTTTAGAACAAATAGCATAGAGGCAAAACTAACGTTACTTTTCAAGCCATGAAATAAGATTTTACACTCACACATCTATGACAGAAAGTAGTCGGTAGTCATTATAGTTTTTATTTTTATTTACAAAAAATTATCTTTTTATTTTGAACTTGAAGTACTGAAAATAATAAAATTTGTAATTGAAACCTCAAATTTTTCAAAAAACAATTTTTTTTTCAGCGAATCATTGGAAGAAATATTTGGATTTATTCAGTAAAATCTTCTGCTATTCTTCTATTTTTGGTATCAAATTTTATGACAGTAAAATAAAATTTCATACAACAAATAGAAAATTTTCGATAGAAGATTTTACTGAATAACTACCGAATAACTGAATAGTAATAATCACTTAAAAATAAGAAAAAAATTAAGATACTATACCACTTAGTAAGATCCCCTCACATCATAATCGCAAACAACAGATACTTTGATTGATTCCGGTTCGTGTGATCCCTGTTAATAACACAAATTACCTTATGAAATATTAAAATACATTCTGTTGACTAAATACTGCATCAAACAATTATTGTTTCCCATCAACAACAATATAAGACGAGAGCTTGAATTATCAGTAGTGTCAGCCATAGTACATGTCCTTAACAATAATATAAGTTGAACTGAAACTATACCTAGGGCAAGATTTTCTCGGTAAGAAACATTTATATACGCAGCTAGGAAAATGTAGTAATTAAAGCTGATTAAATTCGAACACTACTTCCTGTTACTAAAAATCAACTCTGCCGGAACACGAGCACAAGTTTTATATAGCAGCAGACAACAATACAACTATAGACTATTCATTAAACACTTTTTGTTGAACTAGATTTTGTGTATGCACCTAGAAAATTGCAATAATCTTGTAGAATGCAAATAATGCTAATCAGCGTTAAGCTAAACAACTCTAAATTCTAAAATAACCACAGTAATAACTGTAACAAAGTTTGCACTAAACATTTTTTGCAAATTTCTAGGTACACTTGTATGTATTTCATTTCATTAATTTAGTAAACACAGTGTGGCAACTCATCCAGTTTCTAGATTTATTATCCTTTTCCTATTAAAATTTATTATCCTTTTCCTGTTTCCAATTAATTTGATTTTCGTTTAACAGATGTTTTATTATCTTTTTCCGTCGCAAAGTGTATTCTATTTGTTTTGGCTTGAAGAACATTTTGTTAATCTTCAATTTTAAGAAACTATTAACTTATTAACTTATTAAACTTGCTATAATACAAAGAAGAAAACACCAGTACAAATCAACATGGATATTATGAGACAAGATAAGATACCCATAAGTGACGAGAAACTATAAATGGATGTGCACAACGATCTACAACAGCACTTTTGTTTAATTTATTAAGTCCTAACACTATTTATTAACTTTTAAGTAAATGTGTTAAACTTATTGAATTTATATTTACTTTATAAAATTCAATTTTAAATACTTATTACATGCATCGTCCATTGTGTCCGCCATCAAATATTACATACAATGATTTTAGTGATGTCGAAAAAAGTCCGACTACTTTCGTCTCTTACATGTATGTGTATTTCATAGCTTGTAAAGTAATGTTATATGGAGTTCTTTCAGGTTTTTGATGCACATCAATTTTCAACTTGGCTGAAAGAACGGACAAACCGCATGATTTTCATTATTGTTGTATTGGTAATGCCCGATTTATAGTCGGTAACTTCAACTTAACGTTAACTTAACGTAAAGTACAAATGTATGAATATGAACTAGAGCATTTATAGTCGTTAACGCAAACTTAACGTTAACTTAACGTAATTAGTATATTACATATCTAGAGTTATAAATAGCATTTTACATGCGAGGGAAAATTTTGCGCACGAGACGCGTAGCGTCCAGAGCAGTATCTTCACGAAGATGGAAAATGCTTCACAACTCGAGATTTGTTATATAGTTTTTCTACGACTTTGTTTTAATGCCCAAACGCATATAATTACGTGAAAAAATGAACTACTAATTATAAATTAAATGCAAATAGTTTACAAATTGTGGTAGGCTTTGCATTATTCTGTGTCAAAACGAATGGAAATATTTAATTTTTAAAAATCAAATTTTTCTTTAAATAAAAATTTTTCTTTTTATTAAAAGCGTGCGGTAATATATATATGAAAATCCATTACCGCACGCTTTTTTTTACTTACCGCACGCTATTTGAAATAATCAATTTACATGTCATGGATAGTGTGATGTAATTTATAATTTACTGTGATAGGAGTAGGAAAAAGTTTATTTCATTCTATCTTAAAGATTTTGTAATAAAAATAATCCTTATAGGGTTTTTTGACGTTTAGTATAAAAACTGAAGAAAACTAATATTTAATTGCAAGTGTCCATAAAAATAAAATTTTATTTATTAAAAAATGCAAAGGATATAAAAGAAGCGACTTCAAAGCCAAATATTAGTATGAAATTAATGTGAAAATAAATTTTTTTATTTTTAAATTTTGTATCAAATGTTTATTTCGAATTTTATTATTTTAAATTTTGATTTTAATATCAGTTTGTTACTTTTAAAGGATTGATTGATTTATAAAATTGATTACAAAACCAAAATTAATATCAAATCAAACGTCAAAGAATACGTAATTTCTTACCGACTATAAATCAAAATTTTGTAGTGTCTGAAGTTACGGTTAAGTTAAAGTTAACGTTAAGTTAACGTTGCCGACTATAAATCGGGCATAACAAAACAAAACATTTCCGATTTAAATTTACATTAAAATAATTGTGTAAACACAAAATATTTATAAACTTTACACAGAATTTATGTTTAATTTTATAAAATTTACCTAATAATTACAAAAAACTATCCACAAATAAATTCAAAAAATGGCGTCAAGCTTGTTATTGTTTTTATACGTGTATCTTTGTATTAGTTTTGCTGGAAGACGAATTTATCAAAAAAATCTCAATTTCATAAAATTGATTTGCATAAAAAAAAACATCAAAAATTTTGGCTAAAAGAACGCGCTCGATTGATTTACATAATTTTTTTTTATGTACATCACTTTTTTTTTGGCTGAAAGAACTCCACATGAATTTTGATAGAGGCAATAGACAAGGTCTCATTTGTTATGAGTTTTTTTTTTTATTAGTTAGTTAGACATGTTTTGCACACTAAATATGGAATATTCATTATTCAGACTCTTTGAATATCCGAAGATACCATGTCAACTATAAAGCTCCTTCCTTTGAAAATGGAAGGAAAAAGGATATAGGGACAACTATACTAATTGTTTTAAATGATAATGTACATTTTTTTTTAATACCTGTGGTGAAAATTCGGAGGAGGGCATTAAGTTCCACAATTTGGCCACTCTATTAAAATAGTCGTTCTAGAAGGACACAGTTCTACAACGAGGTATTTGTACAACAAATGGATGAGATAACTGGGCAGCTCTTGTTTGTCGATTGTACTGCGCACATGGTGGAAGGATATTTTGAATTTCCTTAGAGGAAAACTCACTAATGTTATATTTATAGTAGATTGACAATCCAGCCACATTTCTTCGGTGCTGGAGCGAATCAAGCTGGTCCGTTAGTTTGGTATTACCAATCAACCGTATTGCTTTTCTCTGTACAGAGTCTAGACATTTTATTGTTGACTGACAGGCACCTCCCCAAACATGACAGCAGTATTTCATACTTGGACGAATATAAAGGACTTGAAGATTAACAAAATTTGATCGGAATTGAAATGCTTTTTACATCGACTCAAGAATCCTAATTTTTGCATTGCAGATTTAGCGAGGTTGAACACATGTTTATTCCACTTCAGGGTATTTTTAATATTCACTCCAAGAAGTCTAACTGATTCAACTTCACGCAGATCCTCATGGTTTATCTTAATAGGGAAATTTTTATGTCGCTCTATTCGTATTTCGTATTAATCAGCCGATGTCATTTCAATATGGCGATATAAAGTTTTAAATGACAACTTTATATTATTTCAAATATTTTTAAAGTCGTGGATAAAATAGCATCTTGTATTCGCTTATGATGAAGGCAAGTCTTCACTCGGATGATTCATCCTCGTGACTTCATCCTCGTGAAGAATTGCCTTCATTCTAAGCTCATACAAGAATCTACTATTCTCCTATATTTATTCAAGACAATCGATTCCATAAGAGTAAATGTTTGTCTTTTTATAAAAATAAAATTCTTTGTTATATTATTAGAAAATACACTTTTCTTGTTGAATATGGATGGTTTATCGATTTTGAACGACGACAAAAAGGATGTATCGTACGCATTCAATCACAAAGTTTTTCAGGAATTAAAATTATATTGAAGAATGTGAAGTTGATCATTATGTAAATTTATTTTAAGTTGAAACCGAATAAATTAAAACTAGAATTCTATCTATTCATGCGAATTTCCTATTCAAAGCTATCATGAAATACATATTTATTTTGATTTATTTCTGTTTTTCTAGTTTACACATAAACAAAATACTTACCGTTTATTAAACCTACGAAAATTGAAAATTATTTTTTTTATGTTGCCATGTTCTGTATTTTATTTTTTAGGGTTGGGCTGAGGTGTGATAAATGAAAATGGTGAAACTAATTTTGTTAAATTGTTAAATAATCCAGGTCAATTATTATTGCATTATCATATTTTTGTGAGAATTGAAAATCTGTCAAAATAGAAAAAATTCAGCTAGCGCTAGACATCATTCGGTTAACGTAAACTGCAATTAAAAGATATAATATACAATAAAAACTATTTAATTTTAAAGTAATTACGCTGCAATTACGAGTCTTTTAAACATTCGTCTTACTAAATAAGATATGCAAATTAGTATAACAATAACAAAACTATTTCATAAAATATATGAAATTCTATGAAAATTATTCCAAATTCATCCTCGTACATAAATTGATATTGCAAACAATAAAAAGACAAATTAGAAATTGTATTTCAAAAACGGAAATTTATCAGGAGTCACATAGAATATTTGATGTCATATGTGCTAAAAATAAAGGAATTTTAATTCTAATTCTAATTTTATTGCTAATTTTTAGTCGTTTATTTGGTATTTACACATTTTTGATTAATAGTTTATTCTTGTAGGAATTTTTGTTAGGATCTTACATGAACTTTAAAAGATTCTATGTGAATCTTGTAAACTTCTTGTCCCAATTCTCTACAAGAAATGATCATGATCATGTAAGTTCCTACTCTGGCAAAAATTCTTGTAGGAATTTTTGTTAGGATCTTACATGAACTATAAAATATCCTTACATGAGCTTTAAAAGATCCTATTTAAATCTTGTATGATCTTGTAAACTTCTTGTCCCAATTCTCCACAAGAAATGATCATGATCATGTAAGTTCCTATTTAATTTTCCTACAAGAATTTTTGCCAGGGTTGTAAAACTAGTGCGAGCGGGGGTTTTTCAAGCCAGAGTGTAGTATGCAACATAAGTGCTACAATCACTCGGTTTGGAAAAACAGTACCAAGCAACACTGTAGGTGGTTTTCGACTACAGTTTGGTGTAAATTTACATACTTAGGTCGAACTTATGTAGATTCGACCTGCTTTCTTCACTTTGAATCGACTTTTACTTCTAGGTAATCATTTAGGTTGATTATACGTAATTTTTACCCCAAAAAATTACCTCAAGGTTATAATAGAATTTGAGCTACAAACAGCAGACAATCTACCTAATATTAACCTAAAATCAACCTCAAAGTCAATTTAACTTTAAATTGCTGTAAATTGGTTGCAAAATATAGTGAAATAATTCAAAATCAAAGTAAGATTTTTTCTGAGGAATATGAAAAACTAGAAAAATTACAACTTCATAGTAAAGTTGTCTTGTAAGGTGATGTAGGTAAAATTTAAGTCGTACAAAATAATTTATAATCGACTATTAGGTAAAAAATCACTTGAAAAATATTCTATTCTAAAATATATTCCACCAAATATTCTACACAGAAAAATAAAGTCGTAGTTTCATCTAATTTAAATTATATGAGTTAAAAATGAATCATACATACAGTTTTCTAAAATTTTACTAAAATATTTAAACGTTTCAAACATTGTTGTAGTTCAGTACAGTAATCCCTCCGACTGCGCGGTAGTTCCGTTCCAGAAAAACAGCGCGCAATACAAAACCGCGCAATGTGAACCCTATTTTGTATGAAAATGGGGGGTTCGGTTCCAAATTTTGGAAAAAATTGAAAAAAAATTAATTTAAAGTTATAATTAAACCAAAATGAATATGTACAGCCTGAAAAACATGTATTACTTCAACAACTCTTAAAAAAGAAAACACTTCATAAGTTAACAGATAAATTAACATAAATAACATTTCAAAAAACAACTTAAATTTACAAAAATCAATAATCTGAATTTGTTTAGAATATTCTACCTTTACTGGCTTGAAATTGAATTTGATCTATGTATATTTGATCTAGCCACACAGTTAAAAATAAACTGAATATGTAATGCAAATTGCTACATATATGGGTCATTCTTTTACAAACCGAACATCTTTCTGACCGACACATATTTGATTTGGCTGAAATTTTAGGGTTTTTAGATAGAAAAATTTCCAAATTCTCATTTCCCAAGAAAAGAAAGATATACGTGCTCGAGAATTTTTTTGGGTTGGAAAATGGAGCGGTTCTAAATTTCGAGGATTTCGTGATTTTTGGCGACTTGTTTTCAAAGCTTCATAACTTCGGTTCTGGTAATGATAGACATTTTTTTTTGTTTTATTTTAAAGTTAAAAGATGAACTTTAAAAAAAAATTGTTATCTACAAAAATTATTAACAAATTCCTATGTGTAAACAGTTTAGCAATAAGTCAGACACTTTTTCTCTGACATCTGCAATTTTGCTCTCTCGTGTACGAGTAGCATTAGAAATAAATCAATTTATCGAGCGCGGAAAGATAAAAATTCCATAAATTTTTGTTGTCCCACGCTGGATAAATTAATATATTTCTAACAGTAAAACTAATTTCTCCCTTAGTTAAAAACACGTTTTTCTTGAAAATTGAACGTAGAATACGTAGGGCAATCACTAAAAATCGATTTTAACATTTTATTTGTTTATAACAATAGGAATTTGCTAATAATTTTTATTGACTATATTTTTTTATTAAAATTCCATCTCTTAACTTTAAAATAAAATAAAACAAAAGCTTACTATCATTAATAGAACCGAAGTAATGAATTTTTGAAAATAAGTCGTCAAACCAAAAATCACGAAATTTAGATCGCCTCTATTTTCCAAAAAAAAAATCCTCGAACACGTATATTTTTTTCGATATCATACCAGTAAAAAATTTTTAAGCCAAA
The DNA here is from genome assembly GCA_963693315.1 of Diogma glabrata. Lineage (NCBI taxonomy): Eukaryota > Metazoa > Arthropoda > Insecta > Diptera > Cylindrotomidae > Diogma > Diogma glabrata. Next base: position 268,491,001 of record OY856186.1, read on the forward strand.
TCACAAATCCGTCGGTCAGATTTTGTTCAAATCTGTTCGATTTGTAAAAGAATGACCCATGTGGGAAATTTAATTTTTTTTTCATTTCAATTTTACGAAATTCATCTACATATTCTAAAAAAAATTTTGAACGTCGCGCAGTGTGAAATTTTAATCGCGCAGTGCGAAAATTAGCATTGAAAACTCGTCTCGCGCAGTGGAAATCGCGCAGTTAAAACCCGCGCAGTCGGAGGGATTACTGTATTTACTTTTAAATATGTATTATTACCACACTAACGGGATGTATGGTCCTTAAGATATCAGGTTACATTTTGCTGTGTTATCAAAAATTACGGAACCATCATTGTTATTTTAGATTTCAGGGGAGGCATTGGCTTGTGTTTATTTTTGAGATTCTTCGTTACTTTCCAATAAGACTTCGTTCCATTTTTTAAACTCTCAAGTTGGTTTTGCCAACCTTCGTTGAGCTTTTCATAAATTTGAGATTAATTCATTTGGTTCAGTTTATTTACAATTTCTTTAAGATATGTGTACCTTAACATTTGCCATTATCTTCTACGAACATTTCGTAGTTTTATAAGCATTTTTGTTTCGTCATTCAAAATTAATTTGTCATTATAATTAATTATAATGACATAATAATAATAATATAATGACATACTTAATTATAATGACATATTTTTTCATTATAATTAATTTATATATAGATAAACCGACTTAACATTACAAAATATAGTAATTTTTTAAATTACTAAAATAAATTATTCACAGTGCCCGTTTGTATTTTCCGTTTGCTTTCATTACCTACACTAAAAAATTTTTTGGCACGTAATTTAATATAACGAAAGTATTATTTAAGAAAAAGTTATTAAAACGAGCCATTGTATAAAATGCAAAATTACTATTTAATTTTTGCATTAATTTATTCTTTTGTTTATTATTATTTATTCAACAGAGTCTCTCATCTTTCGAATGCCTTACCTTCATGGGGTTTTCCCGATAGCGTTAATCCTCAAAACTTTAAAGTTAGCGTTCATAAATTTCTTAAGGAAACCTAATTTATTCTTGCCCGTTTGTATTTTCCGTTTGTTTTCATTACCTTCACTAAAAAAATTCTTTCGCACATAATTTAATATAACGAAAGTATTATTTAAGAAAAAGTTATTAAAACGAGCCATTGTATAAAATGCAAAAATACTATTTAATTTTTGCATTAGTTTATTCTTTTGTTTATTATTATTTATTCAACAGAGTCTCTCATCTTTCGAATGCCTTACCTACATGGGTTTTTCCCGATATCATTAATCCTCAAAACTTTAAAGTTAGCGTTCATAAATTTCTTAAGGAAACCTAATTTATTCAAACTTAATCCTAATCCTTAGTTGGCATGGTATCTTTGGATATTCAGAGACGTTAATTTATAATTTATAATAATTAACACTAAACATGCCTATCTTTTTGTAAAATAAAAGAAGGCAGTCTTGAGGTGAAAACTTAAAACTTGAGAAGTGAAAACATAAAACTGTGAAATAGCTGTGTTTTTTTTATCTTTCAATTATTGTAGCATTGCAAATAAAAATTTTAGAACTTTTAAATAGAAATCATTAAAATTATTCTGGGTTTCACATCTATCAGCATTCCAAGCAACTATTATGTACATTTTTAAATTTAAAACAATCAAAATATATCATATAAAAAATTTGCGTCTATCAACACCTTAGAAAGCATGTAGTTCTGAGACCTTGTTCTTAAAAGGTTTTTATGTGTTGTTGACACACATTGTAATTTCTACTACCAAATACAAATTTAAAAAAAAATAGCGTGTCATCATCAAAGAATATTTCATAACTAAGACTAAGGGATGCTATCGTTGATTGAAAATACTTCATCCGCCAGCACCACTTAGATATCACTTTGGCTAGTGATATCTCACTGCTATTGCCAGTGGTATACGATATCTCAAGTTAACTCATATGCCAATAGCAGGGACTAAAGTACGCGGGGTTATCACACCCATAGATCAACAATTTCAAATTTTACAAATCTTCCTGCGGAAAGCTAAGTATTAAATTCATTGGTATTAATACACTGTTACCGTTTGCAAATTACTATCGGCTAAATGCCACCATTTTTAATTAGTTTATTCATCATTATTGCCACCCATGTTTAATCATACATAAGTTATGCTTCTTTGTATAGTATTTGTGTCAACTCCTTCTCGTAATTTTGAGTTTTAAATCGATATAATCGATGTTATCAACTATCTTCACTTAATTTTAGAAACATGTATTACATACCATTGCAAACCAACAACATATTTGGAGTAGATGCTAAAATATGTAACATCATGATGTGCTAAATTCCAATACATATAATTTTGATATACAAATGTATAGTAGAATTTGTTACCAGTGAATTTTTAACAGATAGGACGCATCAAAAGATAAAAGATGAGACAAAAAGTAAAACAGAGATGTATTATTTATTTTGGGATAAATTTGTTTTGAAAACAATTACATAAGTTAAATTTCTACACCTAGTTCGTACCATTTGTTTGTGGCAACATTTGTTTACATAGGCGTCGTTATTTTTATTATAATTATTTTTAATTATCAAAATTTTATTATACTGCCTACATTCATTCAATCATTAATATTTTTACTAGTTTTTTGGTTTTCGATTATAATTGGTTGCATTTCAATAGTAATTTATTAATTTTATGCGGTTAACAGTTTTTTTAACAGGTTAAACGGTTAACAGTTTTTTTAATATGTTAATCTGAGACACTGAATATTCACGCATGCGCATGTGATTATGCACAGAACGACAAATTTTTGTGTTCGCTGGTAAAAAATTCTACTATAATTGTTTCAGATTACACTTTCATTTTTCAATTTCATAAAATTATGTTCAACGTAAAAATCATTGATCAAAGCAAACTACGTGTATAAAACAATATTTAAATAAAAACTCAATTAAAATAATTACCAACATTTAGGCAAAACCCCTTAAGATAATTATAAGAGCCCTGGGGTTCCGTTTTTAGAAACAAAAATTTGGCAGCTACCTTTTCGTTAGTGTACCCAACAACTTTCCAAAGTTTCATTATGATCGGATGAATGGTGGACATTAAAGCATAAAGGACAAACACACATACTTTCAATTTTATATGTATATATATATATATATAGATTCAATATGTATTTAGCATGATGACTCGAATGCCTGATGAGAATTATGCTTGATGACACGAATATATAAATTTTTTCCCGTGCAAAATCGCAGTTCACCTCCCTATCCATAATGCAAATGTAGCGTTACGTTCGGAGTAGAGTGGTAGACTCACGGCTATTATATTATAGATAACGTATCTCGACAACCACTTGACGGATTTAAAAAACAGTTATGTCTTTAAAAAGGTTAAAGCAACTCCTTTTAGTAAAAAGAATTGATTTTAAAATTTTTAATAATTTGTTAAAAATTAAAAAATTAAAAATAGTAAGGGTTGGATTTTTATTTACTTATATTTTATTAACGACTGGCTTCGATTTTGGAAAAATCATCGACAGATTTTATTTTCAATTGAAAAATGCAATCAATTGCAAAGAAGCCTGTCGATGATTTTTTGAAAATCGAATCCGGTCGTTAATAAAAAGTAAGTGTATGAAAATTTGTTGTTTTGTATTTATTAAGCAGATTTCAACATATTAAACATATAGAGTAGTATTCATACCCAGGCCAGGAAAGAAATCGACCGAATCCAAATTATACAGACCAAAAAGTGCCAATAAATCAATAAACAATAAAGCCAATAGGGCCAATAAACAATGGAAAAGGTGCTGGACTACTACATTCGGCATGTATGCTTTAAGCAAAACCCTCTCACCTCATGCCAACATGCATACCAAACCTTAAAATGTACTGCAACGGCATTGTATAAAGTCGTGTAAAAGATTGAGAGCACACTGAACTGAAATACAAGGAGGCGCTTGCATCCACAGTTATGGACATACAAGGAGCCTTTGATAATGTGCATTTTCAAGTTATTACTGAAATGGCCACTAAGAAAAATCTGAACACGCTCATATTAGCGTGGATCATCAACATGCTACAGAGTCGGAAAATTTCAGCTACACTAGGAAATACATCGGTAACTGTAAGGGCTTTTAGAGGGTGTCTCCAGGTAGGGGCAATCTCTCCGGTGATATGGCTGATAGTCACTGAAAGCATTTATATGTGCTACATGTCAGTCAATAATATTTTAACATTTTTCAGTTAATTGCTTTGTTGCGCCACCACACAATATCAGTTAGTAATACAAATTTATGTAATCGTATTAAAGTTGTTTGGTGAGATGATATAATGAAATGGTTGGATTTGAATTTTTATTGAGATGATATAGGGAAATTTTAAATTTGTGTGCGATGAGATAGATTATTAAAAAGAAGAAAGAGATGGAGAATCTTACAACACATACTCGAGCATTTGTTCCAAATTATATAAACTTTACCAAACAATAAAGCTAAAGTTGTTTTTTAATAATTTTACTTTAATAAAACTGTTTTAAATAATAAAATAAATAATGTAATTTATAATCTCTTAACAAGTGAAATTGGTTAATTGTTTGATGTTAAAAGTAGAAGTATCGCGTTGTTTTAAATGAAATCAAACCATCAAGTGAACTCGGTTCACTCTACTATGTGGCCGAATGTTTGAAATTCCAGAAAAATCTAATGCAGTTGATGATTTATTTGAAGACAAATTCAATAAGGATTTAAGTAATTGTGATGAAGTGTGGATAATTGCTGGCGCCACAGTTGGCAGTTTACTATAATGAAGTATTAATCTTCGTGAATAATCTAGTATGTTTAGCATTTCAGCTTTAACGCTTTTTTAAAAGTTAATCGTTTTGATATTGCGAAAAAAAACATTAACAACAATGTAAGAAAAATATGATGCAACAACGTTAACTCAACTCTGCCTAGCTTGGTTAAGTACGGAAATTTGTGGTGAAAAGTTACAGAATGCTTATTATATATTTCAAGAGTTTTGTGATAAATTTTCATCAACCGTGTTGCTATTAAACAGACAAGCTGTTTGTTTTATTGGACCTGAGAAATATGAATAGGATAAACCTCTCCTTTTATGATTGTTAATTAATACAAAATTCATGTTATACAAGATTTACAAATGTGAGGCTCTTAAAAAACTTAAAAATTGTTTCTTTATATCGAGTGTCCATCATGTCATGAATATTCGAACTGCAAATTGAAACTCTATAAAATCTGTATTACCATAACATCACATATTTAAACAAATACAAATTGAATACCGACTAAAACCAAATTTTAATTCACTCATCCTCCTTCCTTTCTCTTTCTTTTTTTTATAAACTAGTTGGACATGTTTAGCTGGACATTAGTTGGACATGTTCTATGACATTTTGAAAAGATCTAAACAAATAATAAAACAAGATTAAAATTTTTAGACTCTAATTCTCATTACCATTAAATATATAATATCTATAATACAAAATTCTTGTAAAAAATTGCGAAGGTCAAGATAATTTACATCCCATCTAGAATAAAATCATAAGAAAGAAGGATAAACAAAATAAAATGAGATTGCATATTGCATAACAAGATAAAACTTACATAACATGAATTATTTCATGATCTAAACAATTTTAATACTTCAAGAAAACAGTGAAATTGCCAGGTTATACTAATTCATTTTAAAACGCATATATATAGCTGTACAAAATGTACAATAAATGCAATTCGTGTATTACAAAAGTGTACAAACAAAAAAATATTAAAAATAAAACTCCTACCATTGCCAAAAAATATTTGCATATTTTAAATTTGGCCATAAAAAACAATCAGTAGAAAATCAATAATTTCATACCTTGAAAATTTTTTTTGTTAACAACAACCAAAATAGCATTATAAAAAAAAACAACAGCTAATAACCAAAAGAAAATTTATATCTAATAAATTTTATTTCTAATTTATTTTCCACTCTACGTAAAACACAAATATATTAATGAGAAAAGAAAATTCATATTTGTTTATTCGTATTTACTTACATAAACAATCGCCGGTTGGTCGGCAGTTTTTTTTCAATTTTGGTTTTCAGCTGGAAAAATGCGATGTAGACGAAAAGAAAATTCACAATTCAATGTTTGCTGATTATAACAAAGTTTGACATTGAAGATGGTTGTTTGTTTTTGTTTTTTCAAAATTAATAAAATATTAAATACAATTTAAAATCACAATACTTGTCACCTTGAACTTGAGTTACATAATAATTACATAAAACTATTATTCTTAGTTATTCTAATTTTTCCAATAATTTGTAAATAAATTTTCACTAATTTTCACATAATATAAAAAAATTTGTTTTAATTTAAACAAATTTATCTTATATAACTATGTGACACAGAAATATAGAACACTAAATTGATTTTCCATGAAAAGAAAATACAGTTTTTTTTATATATGTATATAAATGATTTGGGCGAATTTCCAAGAACAAACTAGTTTTTCAGTTAAAACTTTTATATTTTTTTTAAAAAGAAACACAAATTTTAAAAACAATAATTTTTATGGCAGAAATGAAAAACAAAAAAACACACAAACACTTATTAAAAACGGAAGAAAAACCAAAATCTACAAGGTGGAACACTGGAAAATTAATTTTTAGTTTATTCGAAATAGTAACTTAACGATAGATTACGATTTTTAATTAATTTTATAACTATTTTATTTGTTTTATAGATTTTATTAAGAATAGTTGGAAATGTTAGAATATTTATGGACGCCATTTCTAGATCGACCGCTTTTTCCAACTAACCACTGAGAAAAGAAAATTTTATTTATCTAAGTATAGAGCACTAGAAATTCGGGGAGAAAATTTTATATATTTTTCATGTGGGTTGATTGCTTGTGTGTATAAAACTAAATAATAACAAATCTCATTATGTTGGGGAAATACAGGCATATCCAAAAAGATATTTTATTTTATTTTTAAATAATTATCGTTTCTATTTCTAGGTTTTTTGATTAAATGTTATAAACCCAAGATCCAAACGTATAACAACAGTGTAATTTGTATACTTATACCTCGATTTAGTCAATTAAATATTGTATGAATAAATTAAAAAATATAACAAAATTGAGTATTTCAGTAGTTGGTAAGGGCTCATCAAGTTTACATTAGAATATTAAAATTGAAATAACAAGATTTTTAAAGTAAAAATAAATCCCTGAGTCGAACTATAAGTTTGTATAGTGAAATTGTAATAAAATTGTCCGATTAACTTCTATCGCAGGTAGAATTAAAAACTTAATTAACATTCAACTTAAATCAACAATAAAATACAATATCCACCAATATTGAAATTTTTCCATAATTGATTAGTAATCATCTTCTGAATCCTCTACTCAACCGGTTAAAAGTTGATTGGAGCAAACATGTTGAAATTATTCCATTTCAAAATGAACCACAAAATTAAACGATATATGGACAGATCTAATTCTATGGAGATATAACAGTACATGAAATATTGAACCACTACCGTTATCGAAAATACTCACCTTTGTTACAAAAACTCGATTTTAAAACTCACCCAACAATACACGACATGATTATTAGAATAATTTTATACGCTTAAAACTCATCTCATATAAGAGATTCTAAGTCAGTCGTAATATAATTCAAAGTGATACTATTGTACTCCAAAATCGCCTAAATATTTCCACAAACGTTTTTTTTTGTTCATTACTAATCAAAACAAATACGTATATAACTGTATTAGTGAACGAATCCAGGCGTCCCGATGTCACATTAAACAGCTGATTACAGGCATGCGTTAAACATCAATATTTATATAAATAATAGCGATAGAATTAACGATTGCTAAACCGCCAACTTCTCTAAATAAAAAAAGGAAAAAGAGAAATCTATATAAACCCCCATTTCCCCACTAATCAATCTCAAAACAATTATGTAATACATTTTCTTTTTATTTGCTTTTCTTCTGAAAAATAGATTTTGAAGATTACTCTTAAGCATTTTAGACTTTTATAGCGCAAAAGTGTCGCTGTTTGTGTGATATTAATGTCTTTGGGTTTTAGGTCGGTTAGTTATTTGCTGTATGTAAAATTCTAATAAAACATTACCAAAATGCAACAAGTACATTTAAGAAATCGATTTGTGTTACATATAAATAAAAAAAGCCGGTCAAGTGCGAAAAGCCGGTCAAGTTACGTTTTTCCAACCTTACTTCGAATTGACCTTACTCTCAATTCGATAAAACCAATTCCTAATCTCCTTCTGAGTTCGATCACTTATTAGTAAGCAAACACACCAAGTTTTATTAAGTACATATTCCACATTTTAATTGTTCCACAACAACAGGAAAACAATACAGCCTATCTAGAATATTCTTCCAACAGCTTCGAAACTCCAACGGTTGATTGTACAAATTTCCAGTTCACAGCTTCCAAAATAATACACAAATTATTTCTACTTAATAACACTTAAAACTTTATTCACAAAAACTAATTTCAAAATAACATTTACACGATTTTATATGCACGGTATACGGTTTTGTTTACAATTAATTTTATTTCACATTCCACTTAAACTGTTGCAATTTTAATTCTAACTTCGCAGGTTTAAACTAAAATTATATTAATTTTGCAAGAGGGTTTCCTTATATACGATTCTGCATAATTTTTCGATTATTCCAGGTCACTTCCGATTATTCGAGGTCAATCTAAGAATATTCGATAACATTATTTTTTACCTAATATGTTGATTTGATTCATAAAATCATTTATTTCATGTTGACTCTTTTTCTAAGAAAAGAATGTGATCTTGATTTTATTTTTGAGATATTGTATATCGAAAATTGAAGTTTATGTTTTGTATTTCATTGCGTTTATGTAGAATCGTAACAAAATGTAAAGTAACATTTTATACTAAATTTATTGAATAAGTAACTTCCCAATATGGGAAGTTATTGTTTTTGGGTCGATATTCGAAATCTTCACGTTTTAAGACCTCCTTAAGCTGTTTAAGCTATTTTTAACGGGCAGTATGTATGTGTGTATCGACAATCGATGTATCCTGGCGTAACTTAGAGTCCATGCATTTTCTATAATCTATTCAAATCGGCTTATTTGTTTTTTTAGTGGTTTCCAACAGATGATTTCGATTGAAGAGATGATTTTCAGATCTCTTGCAAATATAACGAGAATACATAATGCTATTAAGATGATTTACCTCCTATTTGCCAAAATGAGCTGCAAACACATCGGAGTTGCTTGAATATGAAAAACATGATTTAAAGTCAAAATTTGACAAAGGAGTTGGAGAGAATACACTAGTTTACAAGAAAATCTCCCTAACAATTTTTTCGGTTAACAAAAAGGTTATTCCGGTTTTTGGGTCGCATATTTTACAAACAAACAAGATCAATATATGTATGAAACAAGTTCATAGTAATTAGTAACGATACTAACAAATATTTTAAGCTAGTTTTTGTAAAAATCCATTAAGGATTCTGGAAGTTATACTCGAAAAAAGTTGAAAAAAATCAAAAATTTATGTTTTTTTAAAATGTTTCCATATTCGATGCAATAAATTTAAAACAAACGATGGTTGTTAATTTTTTTAATTTCTTGGAACCTACAGTTCATTTAATTTCCTTTCGTTTAAGTTAAAAACACGAATATTGGTGCAGTTTGCCCCAAGTTATTCAGGTTTTTCCAAAAAAAGTCAAAACTCAAAATTTCGAAAAAAAATGTTTCGCTAAGAATAATTTAAGTTCTGCAACATATTTGAGCTGTTATACAGATTTTCGAATTAAAATTGCAAGTTATAGTCAAAAACTAGTCGTAACACAACGTTAAAAAGTCAAATGAACATTTTCTCTGCTGTACCATCTTGAATGTGTTGCAGTTGCAGTTGACATAACTATTTTTCGGCATCCATGGTTTATCTTTATTCAATTCTATGCCGAAGTAATTAAGATATGCAATTCTTATAAATGGAGTGATTATAAATTAATTTATTCCTAACAGTAAAACTAATTTCTTCATTAATTAAAAATACGTTTTTCTTGAAAATTGAACGTAGAATACGATGGTTAAAACAAATCTCTTTATTTTTGTAAGGCAATCACTAAACATTGATTTTAACATTTTATTTGTTTATAACAATAGGATTTTGTTAATAATTTTTAATCTTTTTAATCTTTTAATCTTTTTATTAAAAATAAAATCTTTTTATTAAAATTCCATTTCTTAACTTTAAAGTAAAATAAAACAAAAGCTTCTATCATTAATAGAACCGAGGTTACGAATTTTTGAAAATAAGCTGTCAAGCCAAAAATCACGAAATTCTTTTTAGCTGGATGTTTTATGTAACATCCACAAATAAAACAAAATTAAATCGGACTTTTTCCACGCTTGAAACTTCTTGACGAGACCAATTAAATAAATTTAACTCTACACTTTACTATTTTAAAAGAATTCTAAGCTGATGTTTGACAACGACTAAACTTATAAAATATTATTTACGATGCGGCACAAAAAGAGAAGAAAAAATATATAAACTCGATTGAAATAAGGAAAACTTAAAATAGTTCACAGTTTTTATTCAAAATATTTATTTAAGTATTAAGGCAGTAAGAGTGTTTTACCGATTGAAGATATATGTTTTGAGTCGAGACGAAGTCGAGATCTCTAATATATCCGAAATCGGTAATACTCTTAATGCCCAAAATGCTTATTATATTTTTTGCACAATCGATAAAATTTCAATTAAAATTATTTGAATATATAGTACATTATGATGCAAGGACATAAAGCTAAAGATTTTGGACGGATGTGGAGTTTGCGAATTGAGGCGCTAGCCGATCAAATGTAAAAGAATGACCCTTATGAAAAATTTCATTTTAATTTTACGAAATTCACCAACATATTCTAAAAACAATTTTAAAAGTCGTGCAGTGTGAAATTTTAATCGCACAGTGCGAAAATTAGCATTGAACCCTCCGACCCGCGCAGTCGGAGGGCTTACTGTACTCATTTTTGATGTAAACATACTATGTTTATTATGTTTACTATGTATGTAAATGTACTATGTTTATTACTATGTTTCATTGATATATTGAATTTGTTTGTTTTGTAAAATATGCGATCCAAAAACCGGAATAACCTTTTTGTTCACCGAAAAAATCTCAAAAACAAGAGCTTACCTAATAAATGAATGTGACATTCGTGTTTAGCAGGTCAAAATATATTAGAAAAGTTAAGTTTTAGTCGGAGAAGCCAAAAAGCTCAAAATTTGTAAACTAGTCATATCAGTGGATCTTTGTTTTATAGAACACTTTTTTAAACTTCAATAGTTCAATAACACTCAGACTCAGTCCTGACATGCAATTTTGTTTAAACTTAGAGAATAAGATCTTTGTAATGTTTATAGTAATTTTGCAACTTACAGTTTGTCACTTCCGGTTAGATATAGCATTTTTTATTGTTTTAAGGATATCACAACAACAGTTACAGCTATGAAGTTTTTTTGACGATTCTTTGGTAAAACGTTTCATTTAAAATGAAAAGGAACAAATTATCTCTAGAGGTGGCTTGAACAAAGTGGTCGATGTTCATCAAACAAATGTTGATCTTTTAACTTACCGACATTTTAAAAGCATCACGTTTCAACACCTTCTGAACAGCGGACAAAACAACTTATTTTAGTTCGCAGTCGCTATGTGTGTGTATGTATTCTAATATAAATGAAAAATAATTACAAGTCATGTGTTGTATAATTAATTAATAATCTTAATAATGCGTATTTTTCGGTTTAAAACTCCAAATTGAGCTAATATTTACTTTTTGGTGACGTTTTTTTAAGTTTGTTTTAATATTTTCTTTGTAATGTTTCGTTTTTATTTTTATTTAAGTTTTATAATAGTACATTATGATGCAAGGACGTAAAGCTAAGGTTTTTGGACGTATGTGGAGGTGCCTCGATTCTCACCCACATTAAGTCCAAAATGGCTTACGTCCGTGCATCATATACTATTTTATATTTGCCGCAAGCAAAATATTTTAAAAACATTGTTTAATCTAAATCAAAATTATACATTTTATAAATTTTGAAATAAAAATATGTTGAAGAAGTAGCTTTTGACCAATATATATTTGTTATTTCTTTTCAAACAAATCATATAACTATGACAACAAAGAATAACAAATATTTTAATTGGATTAGGAAATTTGGAATCGAAAGATTGCTTTGATAAAAAATTTTTATAGAACTTTAGAACTTAAACAAATACAAATGTTTTTCACTTTTTTGGACGTAGCTATGGTAACAAAATATATGGCTAAAAAGTGACACTTTAAGGCCGCAAATCACAGTAATAAAGTAACACTTTAATATGTAGACGAATAAAAAACATATTTTTGCCTTTTGGATAATGAAATTAAATTATATCGCATATACATAATTTAATTGCGTTGTATCTACAAACTGAGTTATATTTATATTGGTATAAATAAATGCTAACACGTGCAATGTTGGTCAAAGCAATTTTTCATTCTATTGAATTGAATACATTCAGTTCTAGTAGTGACTTACATATAATAAAACTATAATGCTTCTCATAACTCTATAATTCTAATTTTTATCTATATGATATTGCATACTTAGCATAAATGCTTTTGTTGTAATATAGAATATACCTCAACGTGAATTAGTCTTTTGGCCAAGTAGACAAAAAAACAACATGTTGCTAGAAAAATAGCGCTTCAAAGTGATTAATCACAACTTTTAAAAATGGTTTTGAGATTCTATGAGTTTGAACTTTGAGCGTACATAACTGTGAAATAAATTAATTTTGGCAACGTAAAGTCAGCAATTTTCTAACATTGCCACCATTTCTTTATTTCCATAAACCTTTAAAAAGTTAAAAAAATAATGTTATTTTCTGGAAGTGACAGCCCGAAAGTTGGTAGGTTATTAGAAATATTATTAGGTTAGAGTTATTAGATATATTTTTAAAACATTAATCTAACCAGTTACAACAAAATTGAATATCAAGAATAGAAGTTTTAAATTAGCAGTTATTCGGGACCCTCCCACTCGTCTCTCCAATTAAAGGAAGCCAGACCTTTTATTTTCAACTGAACTAGGATCAAATATATAATAGTTACATCAAGATCTCATGCGTTTCGTTCACTCACGCCCCACTCAGCCAAAACTCATAGATTTATACTTCTTTTTATTGCTTATTTGGATTCGGTGTTGTCCATAATAAAATCTAATTTTGTAGTATTCACTTCATGGAAATACTAAGCTAGCTAAAAATTATTATAATGCCTTCATAAATCCTAGGATTCTTAACGTCCTCGAAAAACCTATTTAATAGGACACTAGCATGTATTGTCAATTGTAGAATTAAATAATGTTTTTTTTTCAACTGCGAAAACCAGCTTAAAATTCAAACAACCTACCTTAAGCTCTTGAGCCTTAGAAAACGTATGCTCAGCATATCTATTTAAACAGCAACAGAAACTAATGAAAGTTTATTTCAAATTTCATTTGTTGGAACAAAAAGTCATCACTTAAAGGTATGACATTAATTGTGATCTCAATTCTTATTCGAAATAAGTTCTACTTAAGAGCCTTTAATTAGAATTAGAAGCTGGATTTCGAAAATTAACTTGGTTTATGTTCAGGTCTTGAGGACTTAAATATTGTTTTTTTGATTGTAGCTTTCGAAGCTTCTCGAAGAACCAATGATGTCGTTCAAAAGTTCTAGGTTATTGCCATAAAATATAAATTGATCAGTGGATATACAAAACATAAACTTCACCCTAGTTGGCATAGTATTTTTGAATATTCAGAGACGTTAGGCTTCGGACAATTTACGGTATTTAAATTTATCGATAAAGTAGTCTTTTAAGCTTATTGCTATTGTCTTTTAACACCACCGTTCTAATTAATATCATTTTGACATTTCATTTTCCTTCATAAGATTCATGATGTTCCTTCATAAGATAATAAAATTAAATGATTGCTAGAAAAATAACAAATTTTGTTTAACTTTAAATAATTGTTCAAATTGTTTAACTCTAATGGGCAAATAAAAAGAAAAATGGCTAAAATATTAAACCAAACTATTAAAAAAATACAAAATATTTTCTGCCAACCAACTGCAATTTTTCTAATGATATGAATTTTTTGATGAAGAATGTCTAACAATATAATAAAACTCGAAAAATAAATTTAAACTATAAAAAATATGAATTTGCTATAGAAGTAAAAACATTAAAATGACAATTAAGGTCTTATGGTCTTTTTTTAATGTCATTAGAACTTTAATGTCTTTCGCTCTACTTTGCCGACACATGGGTGCATTCAATGTAAGTTAAGGACTTAAGGTCTTAAAATAACCTTAATTTGAACAAGGGATAAATTTATTATAATTAATTTATCATTATAATGTATTATAATAACTAATAACGAAAAGCGTTATATATCTTCTTTTTTTTTTTAATAAAAAGTGTTGTTATAGGAATTGCAATATGTGTCACAGCAACACATAGACACCTTTTAAGACCGATTTCCCACAACAACATGCGTTCTGAGGTGTTGATGAGACTACTGATCCGGGCAGAGCATTCCATTTGTACGATGTACGGACAAAGAAATCTCTTTGAATTCTGTCACTATGACAGTGAGTGATGTTAACAGTTTGACTGTTTGCGCAAGCCGATTGACGTGTAAAACGAGGTAAAGAATATGGTTGAGGCATGATGGATTCGATTTCATCCGAGCTCTGCTTGTAACGATATATCTTCGATAACTGAAATACCTAACGTTTAATACTTATATTGCCAAAACTATGTTACTGATACTTGACATCATATTAAACTGGAATTATGTTTTTGACATTTTTAAACTAATCAAAGCAATCAAGCTAACTAATAATGGGGTCTATTCAGTAAAATTTTCTATCGAAAGTTTCTACTATTTTGCTATTTTTTGTACGAAATTTTAGAACTGCAATTTTTATAACAAAAAATAGAAGAATAGCAGAAATTGAAGATTCGATAGAAAATTTTGCCAAATAGACCCAAATATTTTACGATCCAAGGCACCATTCTGATTTATGAAGAACTGCAACAGACAGTGGTTCAATGGTAAAATAAAATGCGTCAAGACTCCCTCTCTCTCTCTCTCTTCTCTCTCTCCTCTTTATCCAAAGTATTGAAAAATTTAGTTTCATTAAAACACGCCAAATATTTAATTATGCGATTATTTTAAGTGCCAAATATCATGCGCTAAATAGATGGACGTAGTTTCTAATCGTGACAATCTTTTATTACTTAATCATGTATAGTTTTAGTACATATGACAAACATAATTTTGTCCTATAACGATTTGCTTTTATATATAGAAATTTACATAAAAAGTGGAAAATTATAATGGCTGGACATGCCTAATTTATAATTTGTTCAATCTGACTATAAGATATTTAAAATATTTTAAGGCGTCAATAGGAATTTTATTACATTACAAAAGATTAATATTCTAGTTCAGGTTTAATATTTCACTTATATTTTTTGACAGTTATTAATTCATAAAATAATATTTGAACAAACTTCTATTTCTGCCTTCTTTTGTTTAAACAACAATCACGTGAAATCTAGTTACATATCTAAATGTTGAGATATAAATTGTTATTTATTACATCAAATATTATCATTCTTATCAGTAAGTTATTATAACTAACTGTAAATATACAATAAAATATGTAATTATATTATTTATTTTTTAGCGGAAAACGGATGCTCTGAAAAGTTTTAAATCTTGTTAAAACTTGAAATTGATTTAAAACTAGAGGTATAGAACTGGTTTGAAGATTTTTATTTATTTTTGTTTAATTAAACATTTGTACGGATTATTTAAACTGAAATTTTTTGCCTTAGTTTTATTTTAATTTAACCCAATCAAATTCTCTAAAATGTAATGACATCATTCAATTTCACCAATAACATTTGAATTATACTAATAACAAATAGTTATACGTCTGGCCTACTGGGATATTAAAAATTATCAAAAAAATTTTGAAATAATTAACTGATATCGCACTAGGCCAACGTATAATTCATAAAAAATATATAAAGAAATGAAAAATGGCAAAAAATTTTCTAAACGAACGAGGGGTTGATAAATTCTCATAATTTTTTGAAAAATTCCTCAAGCAAGTGGTATTGATAATAGCTAGCACGAGGCCGTATTCGAAATTTTTGGCAAAAAATTATTTCGAATTATTACCGCCCTTGGGAGATTACTAATGAAATTTTTTTGCCTTAGTTAGGGTTCCGTACTTTGAAAAAGTGGAAACGGTACCCTATTGGTGAGACTTCGGTGTCAGTCCGAATTTCTACACAATCGATTTTCTCAAAAACTGTAAGTGCTATTAACTTGAAATTTTTTACAGTTATTCAATGTATTTGTCACGCCTACTGACAACAAGAAAATTATGAATATTTGTTTTTATCAATATTTTATGGACATTGATAAGGAGATAATAAAACAAAAGTTTTTTTTAAGGAATCGAGTTTGGTTTAATAAATAAACTAAAATACTTATTTCTTTGTCAAAATGAATTTCACAAATTTCAATTTTAAAAATAACTAATTTTTACTAATAAATAAATAATAATAAATTTTCTACTAATAACTAATTTTAAAAATAAAATACATAATACAAATTATAAAAACATATAAATGAATAAAACCGAACTTTGAACATAAACTGAAAATTCAGTTGACAACTCAAAACAAAACGATTACAACCTCAGAAACGCGAAAAACATCAGAAAATCATATTTTTCAGTTGGCGGCACTGTCACAATAATATTAAAAATTACCCTTGCAGCCAAATAAAAATAAAATTGATATCTGGCAATAATCATCGCCGACGATAAATTAGAAATAGAATCTAAATTTTCTCCGACGAAAAAAACTTTTTCGTTTATCGCTGTAGTTGTGTTTGAAATGTATGTATCCTGTGTATTCTAATGTTACTAACGTCGTCGTCGGACGATTTCACCCGTGTTGTGTTTCTAGTTTAACTTCGAACATTAAAAAAGCAAAAACGTGAAAAAATTCAAGGTTGTAGGAATTTTGCATAAAAAAATCCTTTTTTTGTTTTGGTTGTTATAATTTCAAATGTTCATAGGGGGAGGGGGGGGGGGTTGAGAGTAAAAATTACGAAAACAAAATATTTTTGATCATGTCAAGGTTATTTTTTTCTAGTCTAAAGCAATTTTTTTTGTAATTTTCGAAAGCGCAGTTTTTGACTTATTTTCGAAAAAGTGAAATTTTAGTTTTGTCCACCCCACTTTTCTTCGAACATTACAAAAGAAAAAATTTAAAAAAATTCACGGTTGCAGGAACTTGGCAAAAACAAAATGAAAAATTTTTTTTGGTCGTTATAATTTCAATTGTTCTTTGGTTGGTTGTGAATAGAAATTTTGAAAAAAAATATTTTTGACCTGGACAAGTGGGCTGTCATATGAAAGGTGATTTTTTTTTTAAAGTTCAAAACAATTTTTTTGTAATTTTCGAGAACATGGTTTTCGACTTATTTATAAAAATGTGAAAATTTGTTTCTTTATCTTCGAACATTAAAGAAGCGAAAAATTGAAAAAATTCACGGTTATAGGTAATATTGTAAAGATTGAACGAAAACTATAGCGGTTAGCACATTATTTCAAATGTTCCTTAGAGGGGGCTGAGAGAAGAAATTTCGAAAAAAAATTATTTTTGAGTGGGATGTTGATGAAAGGTTATTTTGTTTATAGTCTAAAACCGTTTTCCGAAATTTTCAAAGTCACCATTTTCGATTTAAAACGTGTTTTTGTGAAGATCGACTCACGTAGAATTTTGAATTCTTTGATGAGGATCAATTTTGTTACTTTGCAGCAAATGTATAATTTAGTAACTAAGTCAATCTAACGCAATTAAGAAAATATTTTATAATATTAAGGCTTTAAAATAGTCCTGAATAGATTATGGTTAGTCAGATGAACTCGGCATTAAAAAAACATTATTCGGGCTGACCATTGCAATCTAGTAATCTTCATGGTCTAAGAATTGTAACCGTTTGTTATTAGTATACGCATTCCATTAAATCTCAATGATTTCGAGAAAAAGTGTATATATGTTTGACTAATAAACGAATTCAATTCAAAAAAATATGGAGGGGCTGAAATCTCACAGCTCTGAGATATCAAGACTTCGCAAAACCGTCTCATCCAATAGGCACCATAGACACTGTGCCTAGGGCCTACGAACTTTAAGGGGGCCTACGAAGAAAAAATAAAATATGTTCATATGTATACAAAGAAAATAAAATAATTTTATTTCAATATCGTTATTAATTTTTAATTTAAAACACGATTTAAAAAAACTTTTATTTAAACAATAACTATTTCTCTTTAAAAATCATAATAAGTAAATGGCGTTTTGTTTGTTTACTAATTTTGAGAGATATATACATGTATTTTTGTACGAGTAAACCGTAAAATGCACTTTTACGATTCAAAAATTGTGCGTAAGGCAGGCCTTTTTTTCCTATTGAAATAACAATGCCTAAAATTGAAATACCAATGCCAAAACTATTGCTATTACTATTTTTCGCCCTAAAGCGTAAATATTTTTGACAAGATCAAACGAACTCAAAAGAACAAAATACATAGTGGCTATTTCCAAAAAAAACATACGTATATATTTACAGACATATATGTTTTGTGAAATTTTACTTTGAGAAAATTGTTTAATCTAGGCATTTATTTGTTGGTTTGTAATTTTATATATATAATTAAAATTAAATAATTTGGAAGAAATTTAGAAAAAAAATAACGAAAAAAAATTATTTGAATTAAACGATTATTCCAAATACATTTTACAAAACACAATGATATACATATCTATACGATAACTCAAATACAACTGAAAAACAAAATGTTTTAAATAAATTAACATAGAAATTAAAAAAAAATTGGTTGCTATAGAAATTTAGAAAATAAATATGAAAAGCAAAACTACTTGGATTATACAATTTTCTCAAAAAATATTGTACTATTTTGTGTAAATATATGTATTTCTATTTATGCAAATAATACAGAATTTTACTTGTAAAAAAAATCTTTTATGCAGTTCGGATATAAAGTATCTTTTTTGCTTTCGAGTGATAGTTGCTCTCGGCTAACGGCTCGAGTAACAATTTCACTCTCAAGCGGAAAAGACATACTTTACGCCAGCGGTTTCCAAACTGTGGGTCGCGACCCACAGGGGGGTCGCGTAATAACCTCAAGGGGGTCGTGAAGTTTTTAATTTAATAATAATAATAAATAAATCAATGCAAGGTCCATAAATGCATGCTCTGATTCAAAAAGACATAGTCATGGCATTCATTAAAAAATTGGAGCTATAGATATCCAATTTAGAAAAGGATTTATTTGGAATGTTTCCAATTTTAAATGACGCCGGTACCGGAAACAATATTAAAGCAAACAAAAATCTTTTTATAGAACATCTGCAAAGTTTACTAAAACATTTTTCACATTACATGCGTTCTTTTGGAACAAAATAGCTGCTCAAAGCAGCTTTTGAGTAGATCACCAATGGAACGCCAAAAATTAGAAAATTTTTCAAAAGAAACCACACAATTTTATTATTAGCAAAATTTTTTATTTTGGGCTGATATTTAGATCTGACTGGTCCATTTTATTATTAAAAATACCAAAACCAAATTATAACTGATTTAAATAAAATCGAATAATAAACTGCTTTTCAACTACACAGCTTGTTCGAGGTACAGTAGATCAAAGCAAATTTGAGTAAGTTTGATTTTCAATGATTATTTCAACGATATTGATTTTACAAAAATATTGATTTTACATATTGATTAAAATATCTTGCGATACTTCATTGCAACAGGAATTTGATAGTAAAACTTTAATTCAGTTTTGGGTGGAACGAAAAAAAGATTATATTACTTTGTCGGACTACCCAGGTAAGCAGAGAGGATTGTTTTTACATTGAGCCAAGCTTGTTTAAGGTCGAACAATGTTGGGACAAGCTTTACAATAAACTTGGTTGAATATTGTTTTAACCTTAAATGATAACCACGTACCATTATTATTTTCACACATTGGAACAATATTTAAATACAATGCTGGCCCAATTCTACCCAGGTAAGGATTGTTTTTACATTGAGCCAAGCTTGTTTTAAGGTCGAACAATGTTGAGACAAGCTTTAAAATAAAAATGGTTTAATGTTGTTTTAACCATGGTTAATAACCATGTACCAATATTATTTTTACACATTAGAACAATATTTAAATACAATACTGGGCCAATTCTAAAACAAATAAATCGAAATCATAGCTTTTTAATTTTTTATTCAATGCATGTATAGGATAATTCATTTTTGTTCAAAAAACAATAAAAGTATATCAAAGTAATTTATCTAACAAATTAATTAACTTCTTATGACACTGATATTAATAAAAATTTAAAAGAATTAAATTTCAAAATGGATATTTGGACCGGCTTAGACCGTTTATGAATTGAATTGCATGATTTATGGTTGCCCCGGGTAGGAGCTGCCAATATTAAACAACGAACCAATATTGGCCCAGTATTGGCGAGCCAAGCCATAGCTAGTTAAATTTGGTTTCAGTTTGGGCCAGTTGTAAATGCCTAGACTGAACGAAGATTCAGTTTATTATGCTACGCATTATTCACTAGTCTAATGTAGTGTAAACATGTGCAAGCCGTATTAAGTTTTTCTCTAATTTTATATATGTTACTCTTTCCACAACTTCTTTCCACACATTTAAAGGAGGTCTGGAAAAAAAATTGGTGTGGTAGACCTGGCCCAAGTCTTATTTGCCAGACTTGGCCCAAGCCTGGTTTGCCAGACTTGGCCCAAAGACATCAGTCCACACTTGGCCCAAGCTTGGGACGTTTGCAAATTTTAAGTCTGGCCCAAACCCCAAAAGCTGTGCTGCAGGCTGGGCCCAGATCTGGCCACTTAGCCTTTTCTTACCCGGGTATTGTAATGGAATTCCCTCATATATTGAGTATTTGTTGGTTACAGTCCATCATGGCACTGATGAAGGTCTTCTATACATTGATCTTAAAAATATAAAAATGCTGAAATTATATAACGATTACAATAAATTTGTTTCAACATTGGACCAAGCTTGGCCCAAAACTAAATACAGTAGTCAAATGATAAACTTATTTATTTATTTTAACCATTGGCTTAGTATGACAAAGTGTATCAGACTAAGACTTGGCGATGCCCTGATAATCATTTCTTAGTTTTCCAAGCTTGGGCCAAGCTTGGCCCATTCGATAAGCCTTGGTATTTCTAACCTGGGCTAGAGCTATAATAGTGCTGTTACCATTCGTAACATCATATTTATGCGAAACCGGATTTGCTGCTTTAGCAGTCATGAAATCGAAATATCGAAATCGTTTAGTAGTGGAAAAAGAACTTCGGTGGCTATTTCAACAATAACACCACGATTTGAGAAACTTTGTGCTAACAAACAAGCTCATCCATTAAATCTCATCCAAACATCACATTAAATTTTTTTCTATAAATATACATACTAGATTTTTATTAATTTTTGTTTAGTTGTATTCTATGAATGCATTACTTTTTACAACTTGAAAATGTGCTTATATTATTTTATTGTTTTATCTAATACGCCAATTTGAATTTTTTTCTTATGTGGGTCGCAGTATCAGAAAGTTTGGAAACCGCTGCTTTACGCCCTTAATACATAAATAGCAACTGTGTTATTTATTGTATTTTATGCTTTGCTCTAGCTAAAAATCTAGATTCAAAAATATGTTTTAAGGCAAAAAAATATCAGTTTTTTGGCCAAATAGAACATGTAATGTCACAAAAAAATTGATCTGAGAGCAAAAAGGGGTGTATCGGAGCAATTTTTTTGGCAAAAAGAATTCGACATAAATACAAATTAGAAAATTAAACCTTGAGTGATGTTAGTTTGAAAATTTGGACGCTGAGATCTGTTTGAATAATGCACATAGTTATTCACATGCGGGGCATTCTTTTACAAATCGAACAGATTTGGACAAAATCTGACCGACACATTTTTGATTTGGCTGAAATTTTTTAGGGGTTTTAAATCTCGAGCGGTTTTAAATTTCGAGAATTTCGTGATTTTTGGCTTGTAGACTTATTTTCAAAAATTAATAACATCGGTTCTATTAAAGATAGAAATTTCTGTTATGTTTTATTTTAAAGTTAAAAGATGCTTTTTTGAAAATAAGTCTTTAAGCCAAAAATCACGAAATTCTCGAGATCTTAAACCGCTCTAAATTCCAAAAAAAAGAAAAAAAATCCTGGAACACGTATATTTTTTTTTCGATATAGAACCCGTAAAAAGCTAAATCAAAATAGTGTTGGTCAGATTATGTTCTAATCTGTTCAGTATGTAAAAGAATGACCCATTTATGGAATTTCTCGTCGTCCCGCGCTCGATAGATAAATTTATTTCTAACAGTAAAAATAATTTTTCGATTAATAAAAAATACGATTTTTGTAGAAAATTAAACTTAGAATACGATGGTCATACTAAAAAAAAACTCATTACGTGACTAAAATTAGTGACATTAAAATGACTAAAAATCGATTTTAACAATTTATTTGTTTATAACACTAAGAATTTGATAATAATTTTTATTGATTTTATTTTTTTTTTAAATTGCATCCTTTTAGTTTAAAATAAATTAAAATAGAAGTTTCTATCTTAATAGAACCAAAGTCATTAATTTTTGAAAATAACACAAAGTTTACACCATGGTAGTATATTAGAATCAGTCGCGCACACAAGGGGGGGGTTTTCGGGTCCAGACCCCCCTCTTTAACCGATAATCTTTCAGTATTGTTTTTTAAATTTAGACATTATTTAGTGTTAACCATAAGAAATTATAGATTAACATCTCTGAATATCGTAAGATACGATGCTAACCAGGGACCTAATGTTACTCACTATTGATCAATTCACTTTGAGGATTTTACGAGATTTTATAAGGAACGCTATTTTTAAAGTTTTGTGGATTACAATTATCAAGGAAGACCAACGTCAGTAAGGCATTCCAGAGATGCTAAATTCTGTTAAAAAAATTTCTTTGAAAAGCTACATCTTGTCACTCGAACCTTAAAAAGATGGGCTGCTATTGATACTCTGTTCAGGTAAAATTGATTTGATCTAGGCAGACACGCGCGTTTATCCATAGTGTATTTGTGTACCTTCAAATCAGCAACATACAACGAATCAAGCTCATTAGTAAGATTTGAATTGCTGAGCAGCAATGAAAGTCTCACCAAGGTTTTCAACCGACTGTTCCAGATATGTGTGACAAAGAAAGTAAATTTCCCGTCGCTCTTCCTTTACAAAAACCGCATTGTCTTTCATTAAGTAACGACTTAAGAAGCTCATAATATTAAATTAATGAACATTTGTTGAATTCATGTTAGCAACTTTTTTGAAATTGGCTGTATACTGGCCATTTTTTAAAGAGCATTTATTTTAAATTTTATTGCTTCTTCACATTTACCCGAATCCTAAAGATCAGCCTTCAGAACCATATATCGGAATAAACCTGCGCATACCCACGTGTATTATTTCTGAAAAATTAGAAGTAGAAATGTTTGAATTAAACATATATCTCTAAGCCCCTGCCAATCTGCAACCCAAATAAGACTAGGATTAGATTGAAACTGTTTGGGAACTTGTAAATTTAAATGAGTGGAAATCAAATTATAGTCTGAACCACCTAAAGGTTCTGATACTTTAAATTGTACAAACGAAAGATCATTTATCAAAAACAAATAAAGCAATTTACTAATTTGACCATGACTGTCACGAGCTCTGGTAGGTTGTTTGGCCGTTATATCCGAGTGAAAATAAATATAAAAATAAAATAATAATATAGTATAAATTTTGTTTGACTAAAATGTTTTAGTATCAATAAATTTGTTTCCATCTTGATAATGAAACCCCAACAAAAATATTTGTTTTCCAGCCAAATTGGCCCTTAGAAACAAACAAATATTATTTAATATTTGGTTCCATAACAAAAATCCCTTAACGATTTAAGTCCTAATATCTATACAACCCAATATTCTATTAAACCAGATAATCGAAAACGAAAAAAACAGAAATTGACAGAACGAAAGCGCGAGAAAAATCACATTGTTTGCGGAACGCTTTGCTGTGATCCCGACTATTTCAGAGCCTCCTAAAGAAAAACCAAGAATCCAGTCTTCAGGCGTTAGTATGAAAGATTTTTATTTCAAACCCAAAATTGTCAAAAAAAATCTTAAGGGGCTAACTACCAGCAAAGTCTCCGGTCTGAACAACATTTTTAAAGGAACTTGCACCTTCTCTTACTAAAATTTTCTACAAATCCTATAGATCTGATATTTCTCTTTCGTGCTAGAAGTTAGCCAATTCATTCCCAAAAGGAAACAAAATGTGATATTTCAAATTAAAGACCGCAATACCCTTGCTCTCAGTTCTATCTAAAATATATGAGCATTATATTAATACACACCAGTAATGCCAGATCGGGTGATTTTTTCCGTTTATGGGATATTTCATTTAAAACAGGAAAGCGGACAAAAACTTGGCAAGTGCGAGCTTTTTCACAATTAATTGTAGAAGCTTTTTAAATTTTAAACTTGTTCAGAATGATCGCAACAACTATTTTTTTACTATCCTTCCAGAAAGATGTTGATTACTCAATAATTTTGTTTAAATGAATCTGCCATTCATCGCCTTTATAGTATACAGTAAAATCGATGAAATTTCAGCCTTCTAATGTTGATGTTCTGATATTTCTTACGAAAATTAAAACAAAAGTTTCGAAAATCCCACAAGCAATAACATATTTCTGAGTTTCAGGAATATTTTCACACTACGAGACGAAAAATAAAATCACCTACAATAAGGAACTACAAGATCCTTTCTATGCATCAAAGCATTTTGAAGATATTAAAAAATATTGTTATAGTGGTGGATTTTGAAGTTTTTTCCATATAAACAATTGGACTTTTATATATATGTATATTTTTTTTAATTGTAAGCTAGATGGGAAGTTTTTCCTTAAAGAAACTGTAAAATCGGCAACGGGAAATTTATTTTTTAAAGTCTAGCATCACTGATGCACACATTTAAACATTTGGAAGACAAATCTGACAGCCAATACGTTTTTTGAAACAAAAGATCAACAACCGATCGAAACACCCAGATTTACATCGTACAAATGAAATGCTTAGTCCGAATCAACAGTCCCGGGGGTGTACAATCCACAAAGGTTTAAAAATCGTTCATCAACACCTCAACAGGTATGTTGTTGTAGGACCTACGTCTTAAAAGGTATCTATGTGTGTTGTTGTAATTCCTGCACAGCGCTTTTTATTAAAAAAAAAATTTGTTGGACCCCCCCTAAAACTTTTTCTGTGTGCGCCCTGAATAGAATAATAGCAAATAGCTATTAAACTATTATGGTGTAAACGGATAGAATAATACCTTTTTACTTTGACAGATAGTTATTCGATATTTTGCATTTGATCGATAGTATAATAGTATATTCAAAAAAATTGTAACGGTCAAAACGTTAAATGTCAAAGACAATTTCATGCGATTGTAAAAATGTGCAACATCAAAATCACTCAAAATTTAGTTTTAATTTTAAATTAATATATTAGTTTATAATTTTTTGTTGAAATACTTTTCGATTGATAAGATTTTATGTTCAAATTTGAAATACGTTAGCCGTATTCTATCTGTCAATATTATTCTGAGCGTTTATACCACAGATAGAATAATACTATTTTGTGGTATAAACGCCCAATGTTTCGATAGTTTAATAGCAAAAAACTATTATTCTATTAAACTATCGGTGGTATAAAGTCTTCAAGCAAAAAATTACGAAACTCTCGAAATTTAAAAAAGCTCTGATTTCCAAAAAATAAAAAAAATTCTGGAACACGTATATCTTTTTTTCAATATAAAACCCACAAACAAATTTCAGCCAAAAGGCTTTGCTCAAAAAGGTGTTCGGTTTGTAAAAAATGCCCATTTTCATAAAATAACACAAATTATACAAACTTATATTTAACGGTGCTATGCGCCTATCAACTATTCCAAGACAATTGAAAATTCAAATTGCAATGCTGAAAATCCAAATCCAAATTGTACTGTTCAGAAAATAATTCTGGTGTACTAATTTCTTTTTCATAATATATATTGTAATGTGCCCAGGGCCTACGAAAGGTTTAAGACGGCTCTGAGACTTCGGTCTAGGTAAAGGATTTTGATATAGTTTTCGGCAAAAAAATTTTATGAGGACATGGTTTTTAGTTTTGGGCAGCGATGTGTATCAAACATAAATCTTGTTAAAGTACAAGTATTTTTTATCTCTGTTTAAAAATTTATTACAAAACTAACACGAAACATCAATACGTTGCCGGAAAATTATAATCAAAATTCCAAAAATATTGTAAAAATTAAATAAAATCAAACTTTTTCAAAATTCCAAAAATTAGAATAAAATCAAATATTTAAATTTTTTCTAAATTCAAATAATATTTCAAAAATTCTTAAAAATTCAAACTTTTTCCAAAATTCTAAAAATATTGCAAAAATTATTACAAAATCAAATATTGAAAATTTTTTCCAAATTCCAAAAATTATAATAATATCAAAAATAAAAAATTTTTCAAAATTCTAAAATTATTCCAAAAATTCTTATAAAATCAAAAATTAAAATTTTTGCCGAAATTCTAAAAATATTGCAAAAATTATTACAAAATCAAAAATACAAACTTTTTCAAAATTCCAAAAACATTTCAAAAACTATAACAAATTCAAAAATTTCCATGTCCAATTCCATTTTTTTACATTTACGTCATAAAAACAACTTCATTTTTTTTTCCAAAAAATTGGCTAAAAAAATAAATGAAATCATTTTTTGACACACTTGACATTATTTTTTGACAAACTTATAATGCCATAATTCTCAATAATAATAAAATATCATGTCATACAAACTATTAATTTTATTTTTTTCTAAAAAAATTGGGTAAAAAATAAATAAAAATCTTTCTTTTGACACACTTGACAGCATTTTTTGACAAACTTATAATGCCATAATTCTCAATAATAATAATAAAATTTCATTTCAAAGAAACAATTTTATTTTTTTTCCAAAAAATTGGGTAAAAAACTAAATAAAAATCTTTTGACACACTTGACAACATTTTTTTGACAAACTTATAATGCCATAATTCTCAATAATAATAATAAAATTTCATTTCAAACAAACAATTAATTTTATTTTTTTTCCAAAAAATTGGGTAAAAAAATAAATAAAAATCTTTCTTTTGACACACTTGACAACATTTTTTTGACAAACTTATAATGCCATAATTCTCAATAATAATAATAAAACTTCATTTCAAACAAACAATCAATTTTATTTTTTTTCCAAAAAATTAGGTAAAAAAATAAATAAAAATCTTTCTTTTGACACACTTGACAACAATTTTTTGACAAACTTATAATGCCATAATTCCCAATAATAATAAAACTTCATTTCAAACAAACAATTTATTTTATTTTTTTTCCAAAAAATTAGGTAAAAAAATAAATAAAAATCTTTCTTTTGACACACTTGACAACATTTTTTTGACAAACTTATAATGCCATAATTCTCAATAATAATAATAAAACTTCATTTCAAACAAACAATCAATTTTATTTTTTTTCCAAAAAGTTAGGTAAAAAAATAAATAAAAATCTTTCTTTTGACACACTTGACAACAATTTTTTGACAAACTTATAATGCCATAATTCCCAATAATAATAAAACTTCATTTCAAACAAACAATTTATTTTATTTTTTTTCCAAAAAATTAGGTAAAAAAATAAATAAAAATCTTTCTTTTGACACACTTGACAACATTTTTTTGACAAACTTATAATGCAATAATCTAGTTTTTGATCTCACATACCAATCCCAACCATCAAGATTTCTCCAAATTTAATGTTACTACTCGTAATCACTTAAAATGAACGTTTTTTAAGTCAAAAATATGAAAATTTGCTATTTTTAACACACATAATGATTTTTTTGACACACTTCCGGTACAGTTATCGAACACAGCGTCCTTGGGAACCTGTCCCATGTGAATACCTATTTTAAAAAAAAAAATTTTGAAATCCCTCCAGCGGTTTTCCCTGCAGCGTAGGTAATGACAGACGGACGGACGGCCGGCAGTCAGACATACATTTTTTTTGTTGCTTTTTTAGAATCAGTAGGTCCTAGAACGTCGAGAAAGGCCAAAAAAAGTGAGGGTAAGAATTTCACTTTGAGCTCATGAATGTAATACTTAGGTCTTTCAGACCGAAGTAAATGTTGCTACCATAAACAGTTATGGGTAAAATTCAACCCAACGGATAACTATATTAGCAAATACTGTTTTTTTCCATATTATTAAATACACGGAACCCTCGGCGAGCGAGTTATATTCGCACTTGACCCGACATTTTTTTTATTTTTATTAAACCCAATGAAATTCTCTAAAATGTAATGACATCATTTAATTTCACCAATAACATTTGGATTAGGAAAGTTGGATTTCCCTTGGGAAATTGCAACTGAAAATCTTCGATTTCCAAAGTTGAAATTATTGTTTAAAGTCTAAAGCTTAATTTGAGTATTTATTTGAGATGCAGTTTTATTTTAATTGCAAACCACGGTTATTTGGATAGATTTACTTGATCGAGCGAGACAAAGTAAGTTGGTTTGTAACAAAATAAGCTTGATTTAATTACCACTTGAATATTGAAATTACAAATTAATTCGATTTTTTGCCATTTTATGTCGTGGTTTTGTGCATCTATAAACTGCGTTAATTGTTCCTTACATAATATTTCTTATTACTATACACAATTGTTATGATATTTTTATTAATATAAACTGTCTTACTACATTACAGTTTGTACCACACAGCACCTTTAAATATCTAGAAGCCACAACAACATGCATTTATGTGTTTTTTTGTCAAAGAATGGGTAACTAAGCAATAAACGTTATCATATAATAAACCATGACAGATGCCCATATATTTCATAATAAGATGTAAGAAATAAAAGCATAAAAATAACAACCCAAAAGTAAATTTTTTAAAATTTTGCGGCAACGGGTGGGAATCGGGTGGGAATCAATTATTCATCTAACGAGATTTTGGTTACTCCATTCATTCACTATTTTATCAGGTATGCGTAATTTTAGAGCTCATTCTTCTCTCCACTTTGTTCAACTTTGCCCAAAAACTTTCAAAACTATGGGCAATCACACCAGAAAGTGTACTGTTTCATCAAATTATTAAAATCCGCCTAGCAGTTTGCCCGTTTTCGTCGTACATTGACGCACAGTGGGATTTTTTGTGCAATAAGTAATTTTTTCGACACATAAAATTTAAAAATGTAGTGATGCAGTTTTGTAGAAAATTGATTCAGTATGAAGAATCCATAAATTGTATCCCAAAAAAACGTTTATTTGTCTTTGAAATAATGAAGTAAAGTCACATGTAAATTTTGGTCCAAAATATTGAAAACTGTTTACGCACTTCTATAGTGTTTGTACGTAAGATAACTTTATTGCTCTAATTTAAATAGTGATTATTTTCAAATATAGCATTTTCTGCGTATTTAAAAAAAAAATTATAAAGTTCGCTCATATGGTTTAAGAGATATGATAAAATAAAATTTGTTCTACAATGTGCCGTGATCGCAACTTCCTTGGAAGAAAAAAAGGTTGCTCGGTCGTGCTAGGTGCTCCCGCTATAATAAAATGAGAGGTAAGACTCCATACTATCAATTAAAAAAAAAAAAAGTTTAAATAATTAATAATCTTTTATAAAATCATAAAATTTATAATATCATAAAATCATAAAATTTTGGGTTCTATGGGCGGAGGGTAGTGGGCGTGGCCAATTTTTATGAAACTTTATTTTATTCTTAATTGAGGTAATCAAAGGCTCTGTGCCAAATTTCAAAAACTTTGGGCCAAAAATACATTTTGGATTCTATGGGCGGTGGGTAGTGGGCGTCGCCAATTTTGATGAAACTTTATATTTTTCTTAAATGAGCTAACCAAAGACTCAGAGCAAAATTTCAACATTCTACGAGCATTCCTTATATTTTTTGCCAAACATTGTATGAACAAATCCCACTGTGTGGCGTCCGGCTGACAGACAGACGAACATTCTTTTTGTTTATTTACGCCCTATGATCCAAAACGTCGAGAAATGCCAAAAAAGGTGATAAGATCTTGACATTTTTTTCGAAAATGTAATATTTTGGACTCCCATTACAAATACTTTGGACTCGCTCTATGCCTCAAAACACGCCTTGGGCGAAAAACATGCATTTTTTCCCTTAGTGTTTAATAATCTACTATTATTTTATTATCTTTATTCAACTAACCCGTAATTTTAGTCTAACTTATCATTGAGACAAACATCGCATAACCAGATACACATATAATCCCATTTCTTTGTTTGTCTGATTTTATTATATTTGTTTTTTATTAAATGCCATTTTTGTGGAATAAATAATTATTTTATCTTTTACTATACAATATTAAAATACATAAAATAAAATTATTTAATTTTGTTGTCATGGTAGATTACATTTTAGACATAACGATTTATGGATTATTTGTAAAATTAGTCAGCATGATGAACGACAGTTCGTCGCCAGAACGCCAGTTCAAATTTGTAGGTTGTAGGTTGTTGCAATTTGTAATTTGTAATTTGTAATTTGTAATGTGTAATTTGTAATTTGTAATTTGTAATTTGTAATTTGTAATTTGTAATTTGTAATTTGTAATTTGTAATTTGTAATTTGTAATTTGTAATTTGTAATTTGTAATTTGTAATTTGTAATTTGTAATTTGTAATTTGTAATTTGTAATTTGTAATTTGTAATTTGTGATTTGTAATTTGTAATTTGTAATTTGTAATTTGTAATTTGTAATTTGTAATTTTTAATTTGTAATTTGTAATTTGTAATTTATAATTTGTGATTTGTAATTTGTAATTTGTAATTTGTAATTTGTAATTTGTAATTTGTAATTTGTAGTTTGTAATTTGTAATTTGTAATTTGTAATTTGTAATTTGTAATTTGTAATTTGTAATTTGTAATTTGTAATTTGTAATTTGTAATTTGTAATTTGTAATTTGTAATTTGTAATTTGTAATTTGTAATTTGTAATTTGTAATTTGTAATTTGTAATTTGTAATTTGTAATTTGTAATTTGTAATTTGTAATTTGTAATTTACAATTTGTGATTTGTAATTTGTGATTTGTAATTTGTAATTTGCAATTTGTGATTTGTAATTTGTGATTTGTAATTTGTAATTTGTAATTTGTAATTTGTAATTTATAATTTGTGATTTGTAATTTGTAATATGTAATTTGTAATTTGTAATTTGTAATTTGTAATTTGTAATTTGTAATTTGTAATTTGTAATTTGTAATTTGTAATTTGTAATTTGTAA
Organism: Diogma glabrata; assembly: GCA_963693315.1. Lineage (NCBI taxonomy): Eukaryota > Metazoa > Arthropoda > Insecta > Diptera > Cylindrotomidae > Diogma > Diogma glabrata. Next base: position 268,522,721 of record OY856186.1, read on the forward strand.
TTTGTAATTTGTAATTTGTAATTTGTAATTTGTAATTTGTAATTTGTAATTTGTAATTTGTAATTTGTAATTTGTAATTTGTAATTTGTAATTTGTAATTTGTAATTTGTAATTTGTAATTTGTAATTTGTAATTTGTAATTTGTAATTTGTAATTTGTAATTTGTAATTTGTAATTTGTAATTTGTAATTTGTAATTTGTAATTTGTAATTTGTAATTTGTAATTTGTAATTTGTAATTTGTAATTTGTAATTTGTAATTTGTAATTTGTAATTTGTAATTTGTAATTTGTAATTTGTAATTTGTAATTTGTAATTTGTAATTTGTAATTTGTAATTTGTAATTTGTAATTTGTGATTTGTAATTTGTAATTTGTAATTTGTAATTTGTAATTTTTAATTTGTAATTTGTAATTTGTAATTTGTAATTTGTAATTTGTAATTTTATATTTGTAATTTATAATATGTTTGTTGGGTGGCCTAGTGGTAGCACGCTAGACTTCGAACTTGTATGACATGGGTTCGCATCCAACCAAGTTCAAAGTGTTTTTAAGTTGTCTTAAGTCTTAACATTAGAAACCAACAACATATGTGTAATTTATAATGTTTTAATTATATCTCGCACTTTGTAATGCTCCTTTGGGCTTTTAATTGAGATGGCTCTCTTTCTCGTATAACACAGTTTCGCTAGTTGATGATTTCGTAAATAAATCATCGCACGATTTTAATTAACAAGAGCCGTGTTCGATTTGCACTGGAGCAATTCCACGTCACCGCAACATCGATGTTCCTGACCCCCTCTGATTTCCATAAAATTTCATATACAGATAGCCAATAAAAAAATAAAAATACTATTTCTTTCAAAAAATTAAATTTTCCTCTAGGGATGACACAGGGTGGCGGCAAAGTTTTAGGGGTTTGCGAAACATGAGTATCTTTGAATATCGATTGCTAACGATTGACTAAACCGATTTAAGTCATTTTCAGCTCATTGGAAAGGTAATTGATAGGACTTATAAAAAAAATTACTTAAAATGTTTTAATAATTTTTTAAAAGTGTGTTAAACTTAAAAAAAAATTTCAAAGATGGCGCTGTTTTGTGGAAAAAAAATCTTAAAAAAATCACTTTTTCTGCTCTGGCAAAAAGAAAACGACATAAAACGAAAGTTTCTCAGGTACATAATTTCTCGTTTTAAATATAAAATTCTTACAAAATTTTAGTTTCCGTTTTTTCAATATTTTCTTTTTTAAAAAATGCATTTTATTTAACTAAAACCGCCTGAATTCTTGTTTTATAGAAATTTAATTATTTTGAGGATACAAGTAAAGTATTTGAGGGTGTGGAATGTACCTGAAATATATTAAAACTGAGGCTGAGAAGTAAATAGTGAGAAAAATTATGTGAAATAAAATGCATGTTGTATATAATTCATATAATAATTAACTTTTTATTTTTATTCTAAGTTGTGTAATAAAAACAATATACATTTATTAATAATATAAAATAATATAAAAGAAATTAAAAATATAAAATAAATTTACATTGCATTTTAACGGATTATCTGAAAAATACTAGTTTTAGCTGAATTAGAACATATTTTTGTGAGCAATGTTTTTCATCTTTGGGTATGAACGCATGAAACGATTGTGTACGTTTTATAGTTACAGCTTCTCTGTATTTTGCTTCTAGCCGTGACTTCGTTTCTATATAATAATTTTTGCTGGTATATGGTGAAATGAAATTTGTTAGTTGTGGTAAATTACATGATGAATGTCAATGTGTGGAATATGTTGAAAATCTTAAGGAACGGGCTGATAAATTTCATGTATTTCATATATTTGGAAAACAAAAAAGCAAACTTGAAAGCGGGAGAGTGCTTAGTACTTGGCAATTTTCCAGAAAAATGCTCTTTTTGCATTCAAGATTCTGTGCAGAGTTATCATTGTAATAATTCGCAATCTACGATACAACCGTTTTTAATGTATTATAATTCACCTACTAGTCAAGGTATCGATCACTTAAGTTTTGTCATTATCTCCGATATAGCTGAATATGATAGTGTGGCAGTGTATCTATTCAAATCACAAATGATTGATTTTATGAAAGATAAAATAAAACAGCCTGAAAAAGTTCTATATGACTGATGGTGCTGGATCTCAGCATAAAAATAACTATAGTTTTATATATCTATGTTACCACAAACCAGATTTTAATATAGACACAGAGTGGCACTTCTACGCTACCAGTCATGGAAAAGGACCGTGTGATGGAATAGGAGGTACATTAAAACGAGGTGCTCATCGGTAAAGTTTGTCTAACAAGAATATTATTCAAACCCATACGGATCTTTATGAATGGGCAACAAAATCAACAATAAATTTTGCATATACCAGTAAATATTATTATACAAAAATAAAGTAGGCTAGAAGCAAAATACAGAGAAGCTGTAACTATAAAACGTACACAATCGTTTCATGCGTTCATACCCAAAGATGAAAAACATTGCTCACAAAAATATGTTTTAATTCAGCTAAAACTAGGATTTTTCAGATAAGCCGTTAAAATGCAATGTAAATTTATTTTATATTTTTAATTTCTTTTATATTATTTTATATTATTAATAAATGTATATTGTTTTTGTTACACAACTTAGAATAAAAATAAAAAGTTAATTATTATATGAATTATATACAACATGCATTTTATTTCACATAATTTTTCTCACTATTTACTTCTCAGCATCAGTTTTAATATATTTCAGGTACATTCCACACCCTCAAATACTTTACTTGTATCCTCAAAATAATTAAATTTCTATAAAACAAGAATTCAGGCGGTTTTAGTTAAATAAAATGCATTTTTTAAAAAAGAAAATATTGAAAAAACGGAAACTAAAATTTTGTAAGAATTTTATATTTAAAACGAGAAATTATGTACCTGAAAAACTTTCGTTTTATGTCGTTTTCTTTTTGCCAGAGCAGAAAAAGTGATTTTTTTAAGATTTTTTTTCCACAAAACGAATATGAAAACATTTGATCTAGTTTTGTATTTGTGTTTGTGAACTCTCATTTAATGTTTTTGTTAATTAATAGAATTTAATTAAATAATTTTTTATTATTTTGGATTTAAAACACGATTTAAACAAAACATTTATTTAAACTATTAACTAATAACTATTTCACTTTAAAAAAATAATAATAAATAAATAGCGTCTTGTTTGTTTACTAATTTTTCAGATTTGTAAATGTATTTGTGTAAATTTATTGTATTTGCAACTTGATCTACCAAAAAATCTAGATTCAGAAAAAATATTTTCAGATCAAAAAAAGAGCAATTTTTTTACAAAAAGAATACGAAATGCAAAAAAAAGTGATCTGACAGCTGCTTTTTTTGCTCTTAGATCACTTTTTTTTGTCAAAAAGAAAACGACATAAGATTACAAACTAATTAAAAATTTTTTTTCTGAAAAAAAAAAAGTGGTAAAAGTGAGGGTACCCCCAACAGCGCCATCTTTGAAATTTTTTTTTAAGTTTAACACACTTTTAAAAAATTATTAAAACATTTTAAGTAATTTTTTTTATAAGTCCTATCAATTACCTTTCCAATGAGCTATAAATGACTTAAATCGGTTTAGTCAATCGTTGGCAATCGATATTCAAAGATACTCATGTTTCGCAAACCCCTAAAACTTTGCCCTGTGTCATCCCTACAGCGAAATTTAATTTTTTGAAAGAAATCGCATTTTTATTATTTTATTGGCTATCTGTATATGAAATTTTATCGAAATCAGAGGAGGTCATGCCACATACTAGAACAAATGCTGTTGCGATGACGTGGAATTGCTCACTGTAGCATCTGAAACAACCGAAAAATAATATGCAATTTTTGTTGTTTTTTCAGTTATTTCAGTTTAATCGAACGTTTCGAAACTAAAGCTATAAGAAGAATAAAATATACAGAGGTCGAGATAAAGCACGATTACGATTGCAACTAAAGTAATACATACTTTAGTTTGCAATCGTATTTTTATCGTAATTTTCATTTTATTAAAAAATTGTGTAGGTGTTTCGCTTCACTTTCAATCAAAAATAAAAATAAAAAAAAATTCGTTATCTAGAGCTGCCTCAACTTTTACATTTATATAAACAGATTCGGCATTTGATAACGTTATCGTTACAATTTATTATTTCAATCAATAAAATATGGAGGGGCTGAAATCTCACAGCCCTGAGATATCAAGACTTCGGTCTGGGTTAAGGATTTTGATATAGTTTTCGACAAAAAACTTTTATGAGGACATGGTTTTTAGTTTTGGGCAGCGATGTATATCAAACAAAACTCTTTGTTAAAGTACTAGTATTTTTTATCTCTGTTTAAAAATTTATTACAAAACTAACACGAAACATCAATACGTTGCCGGAAAATTATAATCAAAATTCCAAAAATATTGTTAAATTAAATAAAACCAAACTTTTTCAAAATTCCAAAAATATTCCAAAAATTAGAATAATATCAAATATTTAAATTTTTTCTAAATTCCAATAATATTTCAAAAATTCTTAAAAATTCAAACTTTTTCCAACATTCTAAATATATTGGAAAAATTATTACAAAATCAAAAATTGAAAATTTTTTCAAAATTCCAAAAATTATAATAATATCAAAAATTAAAAATTTTCCAAAATTCTAAAAATATTCCAAAAATTCTTACAAAATCAAAAATTAAAACTTTTGCCGAAATTCTAAAAATATTGTAAAAATTATTACAAAATCAAAAATACAAACTTTTTCAAAACTCCAAAAATATTTCCAAAACTATAACAAATTCAAAAATTTCCATGTCCAATTTCATTTTAAATTACATTTACGTCATAAAAACAGCTACATTTTCTTCCAAAAAATTGGCTAAAAAAATAAATGAAATCATTTTTTGACACACTTGACATTATTTTTTGACAAACTTATAATGCCATAATTCTCTATAATAATAATAAAATATCATGTCACAAATCATTAATTTTATTTTTTTGTAAAATATTGGGTAAAAAATAAATAAAAACCGTTCTTTTGACACACTTGACAACATGTTTTGACAAACTTATAATGCCATAATTCTCAATAATAATAATAAAATTTCATTTCAAAGAAACAATTTTATTTTTTTCCAAAAAATTGGGTAAAAAACTAATTAAAAATCTTTTGACACACTTGACAACATTTTTCTGATAAACTTATGATGCCATAATTCTCAATAATAATAATAAAATTTCATTTCAAACCAACAATTTTCTTGTTTTCCAAAAAATTGGGTAAAAAAATAAATAAAAATCTTTCTTTTGACACACTTGACAACATTTTTTTGACAAACTTATAATGCCATAATTCTCAATAATAATAATAAAACTTCATTTCAAACAAACAATTAATTTTATTTTTTTTCCAAAAAATTAGGTAAAAAAATAAATAAAAATCTTTCTTTTGACACACTTGACAACATTTTTTTGACAAACTTATAATGCAATAATCTAGATTTTGATCTCACATACCAATCCCGACCATCAAGATTTCTCCAAATTTAATGTTCCTACTCGTAATCACTTAAAATGAACGTTTTTTAAGCAAAAAATATGCAAATTTCCTTGTTTTGACACCTTTTCGATTTTTTTGACACACTTCCGGTACAGTTATCGAACACATCGTCCTTTCGGCTCTTCCTATTAAGTAAACCTATTTTTAGAAAAAAAAATTTTTCAAATCCGTCCAGCGGTTTTCTAGATTTCGTCGGTTGTGACGACCGGCCGGCCCGCCGACAGACAGACATACATTTTTTTTTTTTTGCTTTTTTAGAATCAGTAGGTCCTAAAACGTCGAGAAATGCCAAAAAAAGTGGGGGTAAGAATTTCACTTTTGGCTCATGAATGTAATACTTAGGTCTTTCAGACCGAAGTAACAATTATATAAAAACAAAGTGGCAGAGATCAAAATTCTAATTTTTATTATAAGTTGTTTTGAGCAAATGCCTTGAAGCAATTCAACTTTTTGAAACTTTAATTTTGATTGGATTATGTTGAAATCATCGCAAGAGTGCAGAAAAATAATCTAGATCAAAATTTGATCAGTTACATTTGGTCACTTACAATTACAGTTTTGTTCATATATACATAGATTCGTAATAAATTTCTATAAACTTTAGTTTTTCTTGCACATTAAAGTTCGTACCTAAATGAAAGTTTCCGTATTACTAAAAACATATCAAATTCGAGAATAGTTTGGAGAAGGCCAATGCAAATCAAAAGTTGCATATATTTTGATATGATACCCAACAAAACGCTATACATTTTTGTTTTTACGTTATAACAACAAACTCCCGACTAGCATTATATTAGGACTCAGATCCGGGCCGGATTCGGTTATCACTGATAGGGACCGAATCAGGCAGCCTGACCACGAGAAAGTGTTTGCCTGAATAATATGCTAGTCGATTACATTGCATACAGAACAATTAAATCAATAAACACGATATAAAATATTATCATTTGTAAATTTAAATGCATAAATTAAACACAAAATAATTAAAATAAAATAAAAATGTCTAATGAAAAAAAAATAAAAAAAATATCATAGTCTTGCATTGCAGCCAAGAAGCGAATACTGTTTGACTTATTAAATCCTGAACCGGCACGGACATAATAGAGAATGCATGACTAAAACGCTAGTCCTAAACGCTAGTGATTAAAAACCTAATAATTTCAGTTAAAAAATCGAGACATCACTGTAATTTTTAATAGTTGTATATTTATTAAAATAAAGAAAAAATTGAAAATAAAATGTTTAAATAAAATATGGAATAGAATTAATTTTTCTTAATAAAATAAATAATATAAAAGTCAGATTTAAATTTATGAATAGATTTTTTATAATATTCACGAGAATATGTTGAAATCAGTTAGTTATAGATAACAGTTGAGCAATAGCAATTATGTTTGGTTTTTATTTTGAATGATTTTTAGTTGTAATTTAACAATTTTTGTGTTTAATAAATAGTTTATTGGTCAAATTCACTTACGAAAACGCCATTTATAAATTATTTTAGGTTCTCATCAGTATTTTTAAATATCTTAGTTTTTAATAAAATCATTCTAAAGTTTTGAAGTTTTTATAACGATTTCGTTGAACGTTTTAGCACGATATATCAAAATTTACTAAAACCGCCATATATCGTAGGTAATTACACTTCGCTTCACTTTTCTTTTGCTCTCAAACGTTCTGGATAATTTTGAACAGCATAAAGCTGGGTTTTAACATGCGAACTGTGGACAGTAAATTTTATTATTAACCAATCAAAGAAAGGAATTTTATATCCACCACAAATTGGTTAATAACTTTATTTACAGCTTTAGATAAAAAAATATTTTTAGGCTTACTCGCGTATAAGGGGGAAAGAAAATGTTATAGTTTTTGTTTTATATTGAATTTAAAGTGTTCGTTAATTTTTAATTAAAATAATGTTTCAAAAATAGTTCTAATATAGTTTAATCAATTAAAGTTAAATAGATTTGTTACTTGTTTTTAATTTTTGTTTGTTTGATTATTTACCTTTACTATAGCCATGATTGCATCCCATTTTCTCATTATTGCAATTTACAATATATTGGTATGCAAAATTAATAAAGAAAAAAATCAACAAAATTTATGATCAATGATCGTTAAAAAAACCATTCGCATCCTATATTAATAGCCACGTTCGGTTTGACTGAAGTAACTAAATTATCTGAAAAATTATATGGTATTGTTGTTGTTTTTTCAGTAAATTCAGTTTTTCAGTAAAATCGAACACATACACTTTTGCATAACAAACAATATCATATAAAATAAAAAATAAACAATTATTGGAATAAATGTTGTGTTTACTGTTTTTTTTAAATTAAAAATTAACTTCGAAGATTTATATTAGTGATTTTTATCTTATTTTTTGTGATTTTGGTAACGCAAAGTGTTTGTCGATCATTGTAAGTTTATAACATAAAATCAGTGTTTTAAATAAAAAGTTATTTTTTAAAGATTAAGTGATAATAAAATAGTTAATTTAAATTTCAAAACTTAATTCGATCATTTATTATTATGGCTGGCACGGTATTTATAATATCAATTCCAAACAGTGAAACTGAAAGATATAAAAGAAAACACAATAAACTATCGCCTAATAAGAAATTAGATTTGGTACAATGTAAAAGCAAACAAAACGGATATGAGCAATTTGATAATGAATATGAATCGATTGACGTTTTGGGACAGGAAAAGGTAAGAAACGTTTAAGATTTGCCAAACAAAAATTTTGTTATCAGTAATAAAATATTTTCTACAATGACATTTGACATGGCATACATTAATTTCATTAATTAGAATAATAGTAATCACGATTTGTTTTTTTTTTCGATTAAAGTATTTGTTTGTTAAATTTTTAACACAACTGTGAACAAGATTTTGTTATATGAAGTTGTGTTTTGTTTACCGGACTGAAATCTACTCTAAATAGCATTTTGTATAAGAAATTACTATCATAGAAATTAGAAATCGTTTCTTTCAGTTTCTCTTTCGATAAGAAAATAACTAAAATGGTCAGTTTAATAATATTTTCATCTTTGATTCTGCTTTAAAAACTCTTAATCTTGTATGATTCTTTTATACACTTAAGTCATTTAAATACTTAAATACTAGTAGTAGTCAAAAGTATAAAAACCAAACGAATTCGTATTCACCGATTAGGTATATTATGCATTATATTTATAATATTTTAACGTTTTTCCAACCTTCCTTCAAATTGGCTTTACACTCAATACGATAAACACAATTCCCAATCTGTTTCTGAGTTCAATTACTGATTAGTAAACAAACACACCAGGTTTTATTAGGTATTCCACATCTTAATTGTTCCATAACAAGAGGAAACCATATAGCAAGCAATATTCCTAACTAGAATATTCTTTCAACAGCTTCAAAAACTCCAACGGTTGATTGTAGGAATTTCCTGTTCACAGTTTCCGAAATAATACACAAAATATTTCGACTAAATAACACATAAAACTTTATTCACAAAAACTGATTTTAAAATAACTTACACGATTTCATATGCATTGTTTAGAATTAATTTCACTTAAACTATTTCCAGTATCGTACTATTTAACATCATCCATTCTTATAAACAATTCTGCATAATATCTGGGTGTCGCGATAATATATCACACGAAAACATCCCACACGAAAGAATGTCACGTCGAAAATATCACATCGAAAAATCACACTATACGAAAATATCACATCACGAAAAAATCATATCACGAAAATATCACATCCTAAAATCACACGCGAGAAAATATCACAACATCCTAAAATCACACGCGAAAAAATATTACATCCTAAAATCACACGGGAAAAAATATCACATCCTATAATCACACGCGTAAAAATATCACATCCTTAAGGCTCGTCTCCACTAAACGCGCCGAACGAATGCTAACGTTTGCAAACATAAATTGGTGTAGTGGAGACACGAAATATGAGCACGAATAAACGTTTGCTAATATTTGTTAGTTTACCGAATGATATTGAAAACATAATGTTTTTGCATGTTTGTGCTCGTTCGGTGGAGACAGGTTTTTATCTTTACTTCACATTATTTAGGAACTAGATCGATCATGTATATTTTTGTTTATTGATAGTTAAATTACATTCTGGTTTTTTAGGGGAAGATTTAGAATAAAACAAAAAATACTTTTTGTTAAAATATTATAAAATCGTGTAATTGGTTTTACTAATTAAGTTTATTAATTTGTTCGGCAAATAAAAGCTGTCAAAGTTTTATTGTAAAATTTTCGGAGCTTCAACAAATTTTAGCAAACATTTGTTTTTAAAAAATTGGAGACAGATTGTACGCAAACGTTAGTGAACATTAGCAAACGTTTGTTGTTTGTGTTCGTGCAGTGAAGACAAGCCTTAATAAAATCACATGCGAAAAAATATCGCATCCTAAAATCATAGGTGTAAAAATATCACATACATACTAAAATCAAACGCGGAAAATTATCATGGAAAAAATTTTATTGTAAAAATACACAATGTTGGTATATCTACATGGTATATCTATATATGCTATCTATGCTAATCTATGCTAACAATTGTAACTACCATTGAAACACAATCTTTCATATGATACCGTATTTGACTTAGTAAAAGTGTTTTCAAGGATTTCACGTCAAAGCCCTATCAAACACATAACTCCCATTTTATTGATTTTCGATCCCAAACGAAGCACTACTCATTTTAAATTTTAGATCGAAAAGATTTATAGTTTACAGCAATAAAAGGAATCCTAAAAATAAATTTATTGCATTTTTTCACAAATACATACATATTTATTTTTATTGTTTTGGTTTCTTATACCATGAGCAATTTTTCTTAACTTTCCGATTCTTCGATCACGACTGTAATTTGTAAAAATATTTCTTATCCTTTTTGCCGTTGCGATATCTCCAAAATTAGATAATCCAAAAACTGATTTCTGCAATCTCAAAAATTGTAATAATTCTGTGTTTTTTTACAATAAAATTTTTTCCATGATATTTTCTTGCGTTTGATTTTAGGATGCGATATTTTTTCGCGTGTAATTTAGGATGTGCTATTTTTTCGCGTGTGATTTTAGGATGTGATATTTTCTCGCGTGTGATTTTAGGATGTGATATTTTCGAGATGTGATATTTTCGTGAAGTGATATTTTCGTATAGTGTGATTTTTTCACTTTGATATTTTCGACGAGATATTCCTTCGTGTAGGATTTTCGACGAGATATTCCTTCGTGTGGGATTTTTTCGTGTGATATTTTATCATAGAACTAATTTCTGGACTATTCGACACTCTTTAGAAACCTTGAGAAAATATTAGAATATTCAATTATTTTACGTTATGTTGATTTGATTCATAAAGTTATTTAATTGTATTTCATGTTGACTAGGGCTTCTCATTTCCCGCTAAATTTTGTTTCCCGGGATGACGGGATAAAATCGCATATATCCCGGGATCCCGGGATTTCCCGGGATAAAATATAATAAATTAAAAGCCAGTTTTTAAACTAAAATAGATGTGAGATAATTGTTGGAGTGCAGTTTAAACACACTTTTTGGATATCTTAATATTTATTATAAAACGATCGATTTCGAAAACTTAGCTTTCCTTCTCTAAAAAAGCTAAAGCGTTTTACTTTAGATCAATGTTTGAGAATGAAAGAAAACTTTCGAATTCGATTTATAATAAATATAGAGATATCTAAAAAGTGTGTTTTTATTTAGCTTGTCTTAACGCTTGACTCGTAATCTGATACAGTTAAATCATTACTTGATTGTTTTTTATAAAACACATCACATCGGATAAATACAGTCCGTGTGCATAGTTGATGCTTACTACCGCTGAACCTTTCATATTTCGTCATAACCGTTGCTCCATCAGTGGTACTGGCAACTATGTCTATTCATACACAAATCAAATTTCAAAACGTGTATTTTCATTTTACTTATCAATACTTTCAAGTGTTCTTTTCACAATGCTGAATTAGAACTGCTGCCATTTTTTGGAAAAATTGGTTTAGAATTATCATTTCATTCAATGCGATTTTAGTGAGTAGACAACGAAGAAAAATCTCATAATTTAAAGACCAACATAATTTAAAGACCAACTTGGCGAAACATTATTAATAACCCGAGCAGAAATTAGTTAGGGAAAGCCTGAATAAAGTCAGGGCCTGATCAGGGTCAGATAGGGCAAGCCCTATTAGGGCAATCTGATTTGGGCCTGTTCCGGACCTGAATTAGAATACCCTTTTAGGGCAAACCTTATTTGGATACATCCGGCCCTGATTTGATTTTTCGTATCTGACCCCTAGTTGGGCAATCTGATCAGGGCCTGATACAAAATGCCTTGCTAGGGTTTGCCCTATTTAATTTTATATGGAAAACTTGATCAGTTCCTGATCCGTTTATCCCAATCAGGGCGTGATTAGGCAAAAGCGTTACACTCATGATCAGGGCCCTATCAAACTAGGGCTAGCCTGATCCGTATTTGAGCCCTAAGAAATTTCTGCTCGGGAATAAACTTATTTATAATAAAAGAAACACTTGTTTGTATTTCGCAAATAACGGATATAACTATCCTTTTGAAAGGATATGTATTAAAGCATACACTTTGAGAGGAAATTACTTATTGTTTCTCTATTTGTTTATTATTTAAACACGAAATATCCCATTGTGGGTTCACAAATTCCGTAACGGCCTTAGGGTGCGAAGGTGGATTATTACGGTTGGAAGAAAACACCGGTCAACAAGATTTTTGGGTCTGACTGCTGCATGTTAAATTTTGGTTTCTCCTACGACAAAAATAAGAAAAAAACATTTTTTTCCGATTGATTAAAATTTGCTTTTGTAGAAAGTAGAGCAATTTTTCAATTTTTCGGCAAAAATTACTGATTTTTATATTTTTTCTACACTTCCACTGTAAATTATAATTAGAAAACATTTTTTTAGATACAAGAGTCTTTTTTATTCAAGATTTGTGATAAACAATAACATATAGATGTAAAATAACAAGAAATTAATATCTAAAAGTGAATATCGTATCGTAATCGTATGAGCTCTCTCGTATTAAACCCCAAAAGACCAAAGCAAACTTTACGAACTAAATATGAAATATTTAAGTGTTTTTCAATGTCTAGAATCAGAATTTAAGCATGAGAACAGAAACCCAAAAAAAACATTTTTTCTGTTGACCGGTGAAATTGTCATTCTTGCTTGTTACAATGTTACATTTCGTTACGTAATCTCACAGCCTATAAACATTAAACAAAATGCTCCACTAAACAAAATTTTATTAGTTTTATGGTTGACTGGCCCAGTGAAATATTATTTACGCGTTTTCTGTTGTTAATTTATATTTTGTGATTTTAAATCCAAATTTAATTGAATTTTGTAGCGAATTTTTATTATACAAATAAAATATAAAAGCATTAATATATGTAATTTTCTTGCAATTGTCCTTTTCATCTTCAAAAAAATAGTGTTAAACATACAAATCAAATAAATTCCAGAACAACGGGAAATCCCGGGATCCACCTTGATTCCCAGGATTTCTCACGAGTCTTTTTCACTGCGGGGTCCCGGGACAACGGGATCCCGGAAGAGAAGCCCTAATGTTGACTCTTTTTCTATGAAAAGAATGTGACCTTGTTTTATTTTTGAAATATTGTATATCGAAAATTAAGGTTTTGTATTTCATTACGTTTATGCAGAATCTTAACAATATATTATGTATGTATATGAATCTGTTTTTTTTTTGTTTTTGTTGAAGCGCCCATATAGTAACTCAACATGTAGACTGTTTAGATCTTTATGGCATCATCATGTTCCATTTTTATGCCATCAACAGTGCTGAAGATCTTTTTGATAAAAGACCAATAGCATTGAATTCTCTGCTTTGCAGAAATCTTCTATCCGTAGAAATTTTGATCCTTATATTTTGCTTTAGAGTCATGAGAAAACCTACCATTCTCCCTCCTCCAAGCCTCACTATGTGTTTATTCACATGATGACGCCCTACCTGTCAGTAGTCCCAGTTTTAATGTACAGTCTGAACAGCGACTTTGCAGCTCACCTTTGGCGTAAACATCTTCGAAACCTTGCAGTCTTTTGTGTTCCTCCATTGGAAGTTGATACATCGAAAGAGAACCTTTTCAGCTAGCGCACTTATTCTTCCTTTCAATATACCAATTATTGGTTCAGTGCCTATGAGGCTCCTTAAAGAACTCTTTATTAAATAATTAGTCTTTTCTTTTCTGAGATGCCCACTATGCACTAGTATCCATATCGATGATGTGTTGTTCTTAAGCTCATATAATTCAAGGAACTAGAACACAGTTGAACTTTTTTTTATTTATTGCTGTAGTTTACTATAGAGGTTTTGTACAGCCTGACTATCAATCAGGTAGTAGAAATTACAATATGTATCACAACAACACATAAAACCTTTTAAGACCAAAGTCACAAACATGCATTCTAAGGTGTTGATGGACGTATTTTTTTTATATTAAATTCTTTCATATATAAAATATGACATAGCCAACATTTCATGATAGTATAGAGAAAATAAAAATAAACAATACAGAAGTTTTTTTGTTGCAATTCTGAATAACAATTCGACGTATTTCGATGTTGTCAACACTATCAAAAAGTGTGATTTCCGCACTGTTTTATTTTTCTGCACTGTTTTATTTTTTCGCACTGTTTTAACTTTTTTTGATTTTTTTCCGCACTGTTTTAACTTTTTGCTTTGTTTTGTAGAAGTGAAAAATAAGAACGTATCGAAAATTTTCTCAATGCTAAGTTGATAAAAGAAATGTTCACTTATATCAATGCTGTGATTATGGAGTTTTTTAATTGTGAAAAAACTCACAAATTGTGACGTCAAGTTGTGTGTGAATACGCATAATTTTTTAGTATCGGTTTTTGCATACAATTAAAAATTCGAAATTTTCAATTTTGAATATCGAATAACAAACGATTCCTTTCGCATAAAATTTTACTGACGAAATAATTTTTTAAACAATTTTTATTGATGAAATAATTTCGAAGTTTTAAACTCACAATTTGCCATAATCGCAGCACTGAGAATGAATGTAAAATGTAAAAAAGTTTGATGCAGAGTAATTTTGTTTAATTGTGATTCGGAATTGCAAAAAACGTTGTGTGCAACTCGTTGCGCAAATTGATTTTTTCCGCACTTGTCGTAATTTTGTCCAACGAGGCGAAGCCGAGTATCGAACGTACACCTTAATACACAAAGTACTATTAGAACATTTTAGGACACAAAACCAAAATTGGGTTGCCAATAATCTAGTTAGTGTCATATTGTAACTAACTTCGTTTCAGATAAAACAAGGAAATCGAAAGTGTTAAAAGTTGTTAAAAAGAAACATATAAAGTAAATGTCGGTCTGATAAAAAACAATAGGAAAACTAAATCGTGTTTTATTTTAAACATCCAAATTAAAAATAATAGTTTCTTCGATTAAGATATAGGACGTAGCATCATCAACGAATATTCCATAACAAAGATTAAGGCTGCTAACGTTGTCAGAATACATTTCATCATCTAGCACCACTAAGATATCACCTTGGTATCTTATTTCTATTTCCAGTGTTATGTGATATCTCACTTTAACTCGTATGTCAATAGGATAGTACTCGAGGTTGTCACAACCATAGATAAAAAAATACAAAATAACAAAAACTGATCAAGTAGAGCCACCATGCTTGACCAAGTCGACAAGGGAGACAAGCCCTGAAGTCAATCGATCCTTTTGCACGGTTACCACACCATTAGCTTAAGTGAGAGGTATTTGATATTTGAGATCTATCCTGATAGCAATCGTATTGTTAGTAAACAATACGATCGACTCAGGGGTTACGCTATCCACCACTAATGACTTACCTGGTAGCTTACGCTCAAACACTCTGTTACGAATTTATATTACAATTGTACGAACTTGAATTAAAAAAAAACAATGATTCAACTCCATAAAGGAATGCAATTAGCAACTTCTCTTACAATATATAGTTATTTGAAAACGATATAATCTTTTATCGTTAAATCGTTTATTGGTAAGCTTTATTTATATAATGTATGAGAGACACATATGTTAAATTTAACAGCACCAACAATATTAATTAAAGAGCAGTCGCCTAATTCAATTTAGAGGAAAAGAGTTTGTTTAAGATATGAACTAGTAAGACTTATTAGATAGCTTAATAAGTTCTAGTTCTGACATTCAACTTGTTGAAAATTGGCAAATAAGATTTTTGTAATGGCCCAATATTTCTGAAAACTAACATCCAGTTTGTCAACTTAACTAATTTATTTGTATATTTTAAATTCCTTACCCCTATATTTGTCAGTTTTGTTCATTAACCAAAATTAGTATTTTACATACACTATATTCAGTCAACGGTAGCACTCTCAATCTTAGTTATGGAATATTGTCTCAACCACGCCGTGTGGGCAAATATGACGAATCGAACTACCAAATTGATTCAACAGCTGTACAGGTACAGATCGGTGTAGTTGAGACAATCGCACGTAATGTTTATGTGAAAATAAAATTTAGTTCATTTAATTTAAGTATTTCTACTTTAAAATGAAAAATTCATTATATAAAGCCAAAAAAAATGTTTCAATGGAAGTAGTTTTTATTCTTTATTCCACTACTGTTATATTGAAACTAACACTTTTTATATCAAATAAACCTCATTCCGTTGTCAGGCAATTGTTTACCTGTAGTTGTCCCAATCACCGTGAAATTGCTTGCAAGCATTTTTTCTTCGTTTGAATAATAAATTGTTAACTTCGAGATGAGGCTGTCATTACTCAATTTTTTTTAAGTGTAAATATCTGGATTTAATCATTGAGAGAGACAAGTGCATTAAATGATCGAAGATCGAAGAATATGCCATTTAGTAGGATTACTGCCCACCCAATTTTAGTTTTGTTATTACAAATTTAAAAAAAAATTGCCACATATTGTTTATTTTATTTGCACACCTATGATGAAATTAACTACTGCTATAGCATTTATATTACTGTCATGCAACAAAATTTAAAAAGATTATTTTTATTTATCAGTTGGCCAATTGGTTGGTATCAATAAAATTTGTTTATAACTTTATATGGTTTCGTTTGGGCCAGTCGATTATGTAATTGACTCAGACTTAGCATAACCAAAAACCTCCTTGTCCAATTTTGTATTCTAAAACATTAAAACTTA
The DNA here is from genome assembly GCA_963693315.1 of Diogma glabrata. Lineage (NCBI taxonomy): Eukaryota > Metazoa > Arthropoda > Insecta > Diptera > Cylindrotomidae > Diogma > Diogma glabrata. The sequence goes on from OY856186.1 coordinate 268,539,578, forward strand.
AAGAACTTTGAATGTAAAAGCTGTTTGTTTGTTTCCCACTTTTAGTTCTATTCTTAACTATAATTAACTATTTTATAAATTGAAATGCATGTGATTTTGCAGATCACAATCAAATGTTCAAAGGAAGCTATTACATCACCACGATCTTTATCAAACGAGTCCGTATCATTATTATCAAACAGTTTAAGTAAAGACATTAACAACGGAAAGGAACGATCACAATTTCTATCAACCAATGGGAGTGAAGATATAAAAAGAGCTAAAAGTTGTGAAAGTATGCGAGGGATATATGTAAGTAATTACTAATTAAGTATATATCATTAATATTAAAATTATTATTATTTAATGCAGTGAGATACAAAACTAATAAAAATTTCATTATTTAAATTTGTACCTGTGAAGTTGGTAATGATTCAAGTCTTTTATTAATTAACTGAACTTATTCGTGATCATAACTTGTTATTGAAAGATTTTTTATTTATTCCAAGATTTCTTATCAATAAATTGAAAATAAATAATAAAAGAAAATGATTCACTATCTGTTAAAAGTTAAATTAATACTTTTAGTTAAAATCAGAAGATTCAAACAATTCAAGAAATTCATGGGATGGTCTGCGTGGCCTTTTAACAGCTACAGGAAAAAATGAAAAAACCCTGTTAACAAAAAGCTTCGAGAAACTCAAGCTAGCCACTTCAACTTTAACAGAAGATTCGACAATGGAGGAAGTGGTAACAGAGACGTTACGAAATATGAAAATTATTAGTTCCGCTTGGATTAAAACAAATGGTGACACAGGATATCATATTACATTTTCTATGGAATCATCATTAGAATGTGAAAAATTTCTACGAGTTATGAATGATTGGGGAATTGGTGAACGTGAAGGAACATCTGTTTCTTTGATGCCTTGTACAATATATCATAAACCATATGCAAAGTCACAAACAGAAAATGGATTTGATCCGTAAATGATTTTTTCTTAATTTCTAAATTTCTTATTTTTATTTTTTAAATTTTACTTAGAATTGAGGACGAATATAAAGAGAGTGCATGGGATCGATTTTTATTTTCAATTCGAGCACGATTAAATGTTGCAACGATTGTTGAGGAAGTTAAAAAAGATGCTAGAATCACATTTGATTTTCTTTGTTTGATTGTTATTGCCGCGTAAGTATATTGTTTAAGTTTTTGTATCAATGTTCTCCAAAAGATAAAGCTATAAAAGCCAACATTATGAAATCCACAAATTTACGTTTCATTTTAGAATTCTGGCAGCCTTTGGTTTAGTTGAAAATAGCACAATATTTTTAGCCTCAAGCATGTTAATTTCACCATTGATGGGACCAATAATTGCTTCAATTTTTGGGACTGTAATTAAAGATGATAAACTAAAACGAATGGGTTTAGTTAATGAACTTATTGGAATATTTTTGGCAACGTTTGTTGGATTCGGTTTTGGTCTTATTCAATATTGTATCGATGAAAAATATTGGGTAGGCAATGGTGTGACAACGGAAATGTTAAGTCGATGTGAAATTCGATCGTTAGTTGTTGGAACATTCACGGCGTTACCTTCTGGAGCGGCGGTTGCTATAGCAATTTTAGGTGAAAATATTGGATCTCTAGTTGGTGTTGCAATTTCAGCATCATTGCTACCTCCAGCTGTGAATGCAGGTGTTTTATGGTCATTATCGTTTGTCTATGCAGTTTTTCAAACTGAGGAAACTAAAAACAATTCTATTGTAAAAACAAATATTTATTCAGACCATCAGTCAATGGAGCTTGCTGCACTTGGTTCAATGAGCATGGGATTGACAATAATTAATATTATCTGTATATATTTAATGGGCGTACTATTTCTTAAGGTAGGAGACTAAAATAAACTTAAGTATATTTAAGTATTTATATATATATATATATATATATATATATATATATATATATATATATATATATATATATATATATATATATATATATATATATATATATATATATATATATATATATATATATATATATATATATATATATATATATATATATATATATATATATATATATATATATATATATATATATATATATATATATATATATATATATATATATATATATATTGTTAAGTATTTATATGTATATTATATTTTAAGTTGAATAAATACAATTATTCAATTTAGATAAAAGAGGTAGCGCCAATCAATTCTAGTAATCAAAAACAATTCTGGAAGCATGACATTAAAATTGCAAGAGATTACTACAAAACATGTCAATCACAAGATGCTATTTCATTGGGAAAACAAATTGCAGATGAAATAGAAATATTTAAACATCAAGAATATAATGGAAATGATATATTTCAACGTAATTCATTATGTGTTCAGCAAACGTGTTCAGCATTATCCAATCACCGTTCTTCAAGACCACCGATGGAAGAAATCGAAGCTTTATTTCAAAGCCGTCCATCGCTCACAACACGGTATTGAATTTTTGTGTAATTATTTTGTAAGACTAAACACGTATCAATTCAAATTACAGACTAGTAACATTTCGACGTCCTAGTGTGATGGGCAAGAGTATGAGTCCTCCTGTAACAAATCGAGATATTTTTAATTATTTATCGTATCATGATTATGACTTCAGACGATCATCACATCCGTTGGATTATTCAACAATTCATAACAGTTTTGGTAATCCTAAAACCACATTACTACCATTAGACAAAATAATTGAAAACATTCAATCAGGTCAGGTGAATGGCCAGAAATTAGATTCAGTTGAAGTTGATATTGAATCAAACGAAAACGAAACACTTTTATCACTACATGGTAATAGCCAAAGAAAATTCATTGTTACACCAGCAAATGATCCATTAGAAAAGAAAAAATAATTGTAACAGTATCTCCAACACTTTGTACTGTATTTGATTTAATGATAATTTTAAACGAAAATATCCGAAAAATATCAATGCAAATTTAATATGTAAACGTAAAATTTTTATTATATTGATTCCTTAAAAGCATATATATATCGCTACCTTGGAAGAATAGCGGCACAACTCGGAAAATAGAAATTTTGAGAAAATGAAAATGTGACGTTGATGCAGCGAAGAATATGAAAAGTTCCAAATTTTGAATAACGACATAAGTGCCACCTACCGTTTTTACGAGTAAGGTTAAATTGTGACACTTTACCACATAAAAATTTGACGATATTACGATCATTTTATGCAGAAAAGTCAATATTCATAATTTTTTAGTTGTACCGGTATTCTTCCAACGTAGCGATATATATCAACTGGAAACTACAGCAATTGATCGCACATACTTATACTTATGTCATATATGCAAGATTCGATTCAAAATGATATAAAATGTGTGTCTATTTCTAACATAAAAAATCGTTCATAAATGAAAATTTTAAGGACTAATCTGGATCAAAATTTTGTCGGCCTCAGTTGCAGATTCCTTAGAATACATAATCGAGCCAATATGTATATGTAGATATACATTATACATATTATCAACTTTTGTCTATTTTCCACATCAAAGCATAAATGAAACTTTCAACATTATTTTATTATTCTAGAAAAATATAGGTTAAAATTTGGAAGCGCTAAATCTATCGAAAAACAAAAAACATTTTATACATTTACCGCATAAAAGCTTTACTTGTAAAAAATTAAGCTTTCAGCAATGTTTTTAATAGAGCTTGTTTTGTTATGTCACAATTACGTTTATACATTTTATTTATCTAAATTTGTTTAATTGGTTTGTAGCCACGATAAGCTTTCAGCAAAACATTATAGAGTATTAGTTTGAATAGATGCCGTTGTGTACAATTTGGCGCTACTATTAAGCACCTTGCTAAATATTTTATTTTTGTTTTTTTTTTCAATACAAGTAAACCTCGTTTAATGAAGGGAATGTGTTTCTGAAAATCCTTGGTTATTAGAGGTTTCGTTAAGCGTGGCACCAATTTGTATGGATCTATATGGTAAAGTAAAGTCAGTATGGATCTATATGCTAATGTAAACAAGTCACACCTTATGTAAGATCTGTGTCATATATAAGTCATATATTATATTTATGTCTTAATTTTGCAATTTTTCAGGTAAGGAATGTGACTTCACAGTAATGGCATTGCTGTGATATAAATGTGATATACGTTAAGTTAATATAATATATGATTGATATTATAAAATTTTTGTAACTGTTTCGCAAATATGTTTCAAACATGACATGTGTGACATCACTAATCTATGTTATTATGTATAAATGAAATAGACTACTGATACAAAATAATAAGATACGAAATAAAAATTTGCTTAAAATAGTTATTTACATATCGAGGGCTGAAAGCAGAAGATTACGCCTGCGGGTCATACTGAAGCCCGAGGCGAAGCGAGGGCTTTGTTATAAGTTCAATTAAACGCACTCATTTTATTTGTACTAAATGTCATTTTGACAATACTAATGTATTTACATTTTGTTAGTAATAAAAATATCTCTCGATTGATACAAACGTATAGCTCGTATTTCTTTTTTTTCCATCATCACTGTCTTTATATATTTCATCAGGTTATAGGCTTCAGTTTAAAATGGCAGATGGAGAAAAATTTCGAGTAACATTATTTGACGGTAAAAATTTTGATAATTGAAAGTTTCGACTGGAGATTGTTTTGGATGAACATGGACTTTTGCAATATATTGAAGAAGACGTCAAAGATATTATTAAACCATTACTTATTGAAAATGTGGATGCGACCAAAATGGCTGCCAATTTAAGTTTAGCAAATTCACATAAATCAAATGAAAAAAGTGTAAATCAATGATCGTTCGGAGAACGTCAAGGGAAATAATTTGTGCATTAAAATCGACGAAAAGTATTTTAACACAATTATATTTACGGAAGAAATTACTAACGTTAAAATGCTCGGAAAATGACAGTTTGGAAAACATTTTATGATATTTGACAATATTTGTCGCGAGTTGAAATCAACCGGAGCGTCATTAGAAAAGTTAGATATCATTTATCATCTTTTGCTCACATTACCTGACTCATATAGCATTGTAGGAGCGGCCATAGAAACAATGGAGCCAGATAAATTGCACATCGGATTTATTAAAAGTCGACTTTTGGATGCGGAAAACCAAAGGAAATTTTGTTTATATGAAGATTCGTCATCGAAATGTGAAAATGGAGTTGCAATGCATGGAAAGAAATTTAAATTTATATGTCGGCATTGTGATAAATTTGTACATAAAATAGCGGACTGCTATAAATGGAAAGTTGAACAAAAGGATAAAACAGCAAACGGTAAACCAAACATGGTGGAGAACGCAAATAAAGCGGAGAACAAAAGCTATGTCTGTATGGCTGCAAATCATGACAGTGTTAGTGAAAATTGCATGGATATGCATTGTGAACTACAAACTGGAAAGTTTACTTGTATTAGTGTTGCTAACATTGGAAAAAAATTTGAAATGTGTTGTTTTGCAAGTAAGAACGTCAGTGATCACATGAAATGGTACATGGATTCTGGTGCTTTGGAACATATGGTCAATTCGGAACAATATTTCAAGAATTCGAAAACACTTGATCGATCGTATAATATCACTGTTGCTAAAGACAACGTTATTTTAAAGGGCAACGAAAATTGGTACGATTCGAGCTATTGTGAATGTGAACGGTAAAAAAAACGAATGTTTATTTACTAATGTTCTGTATATTCGAGGTTTGACAGCAAATTTATTTTCAATTCGTTGAGTAGAAATGGCTGGCATGAAAGTTATTTTCGAAAGTAGATTTGGAAAAGTTTTTAAATCGGAATCAAATAAAACGGTTGTTTTATTAATCATAGGTGTTAGTGTTATGTATGAATTTTGTGCGAATATTCAACGGAATTTTGCTGGAATAGCAAGTGAAATAAACATTTAGAACTTTGGCATCGAAGACTTGAACATCTTAGTGAAGCTGATGTTAAAATTTTATCATCGAAAACTATGGGGATGGTTTAGAAACATTATCAACTAATGGATCAATTTTCTGTGAATCTTGTATCTTTGGCAAGCAAACAAAACAACCGTTTCTTGCAACTATTGGAAAAAGATCATCGCGAAAATTAGAACTGATACACAGCGATATTTGTGGACCCATTACACCAACGTCATGGAATGGACAACGGTATATACTTACGTTCCTGGATTATTACACTCACTTTGTTGTTGTTTATATAATCAAACAAAAATCGGAGGTCTTGGAGCGTTTTCAAGAATATGTGAAAGCAGCGGGTTTGGAATGCAAGATTGCAAGATTTAGATGCGACAACGGTTGAAAATACATCTCAAGCAGTTTTAAAACGGTTTGCAAACATGAAGGTATTAGTTTGGAATATATACGATCCCATACAATCCACAATAAAACGAAGCTGTAGAAAGGCTGATGGACAAGGCTAGGACTATGATACTGGAATCAAGTGTGTCAAGAGAATTATGGAATGAAGCAGTATTGTGTGCGACTTATTTAATAAACAGAAGCCCATCAAGAGCAATGCAATGTGCAAATCCTGTGAAAACTCCAGCTGAAATGTGGTTAGATGAGAAGCCAGATCTATCAAAACTAAATGTTTTAGGCAGTTTCGCATATAGTCATATACCAGACAAAAAACGAGGAAAACTTGATGCAAAATCGATGAAAAATACAATGGTCGGATATGCACGGATATCGTCTTTGGAGCTTGAATAATCGTAAAATTATTTTAGCAAGAGATGTTATTTTTCAAGAAGATTTGAAATGTCAAAACGAATGTTTGGAAGACAATAAAGTTTGTGAGAGTGAAGCATCTAATTTACAAACATTTGAAAACGAATTTATTTCAAAATTGGACGATACGAAAATCACAATCGTGGCGGAGAATGAGCTTAATAATTCGATTGTGAATAATGACGAGTATTTGGGTAATATAATTGACAATCAAAATCTGAATTTAGCAATTGATGACGGTGTTAATAGCCAGGAAGGGATTGGACAACAGTAATCAGAAGAAATCAACGCATTAAGGAGTCCAAATAGAGTCAGATATCCTCCCAACCATTTTGCTGATTTTGATGTGATCTCATATAATGCAATAGCTCTGAATGCAGAATTGTAGGTCGATGGAGATCTACCAAATTCACTTGCTGATATCGAATCAAATAATAATTCGAAGGAATAGATGGAAGCTATTAATCGTGAAATGCACTCATTACAAAAGAATCGAACTTAAATTTTAGTACCATTACCTGAAGGAAGAAAAGTTGTAGATTTTAAATGGATCTTTAAACGTAAACATAGTGAAGCTGGAAAAGCAGAAGAATTTAAAGCGAGATTAGCGGCTGGAGGTTTTTCTCAACAACACGGGTTTGATTACAAAGAAACCTATTCTCCAGTCGCGAAAATTGTACTAGTGCGTATTCTTTCAGCATTGGCAACACAATACAATTTACACATTCATCAAATGGACGTAAAGACAACATTCTTGAATGGCATTTTGCACGAAGAGATTTTTATGAAGCAACCAGCAACCTTTCAACAAGGAAATTTGGTATGTAAACTGCAAAAATCTTTATATGGACTCGAGCGGAACGGGCGATTCCATACATATAAAACAAACATTCGATTTTTCGACCAAATCTTCCTAAAGATTTAACTACTAATAAACCACATAAGGAACTTATTGGATGCCTTATATATGTAATGTTAATATTTAGACCAGATCTCAGCGCGTCAGTAAATTATTTCAGTCAGTTCCAGACTTGTGCAAATGATAATACTTGGAAACATTTGACAAGAGTTCTCATATATATAAAGAAAACAACGTATATATTAACGTATATAGATATTAACGTATAGATATTAACGTATAAGCAAAATAGAAATACTGGACCACTTAAAGGATTCGCTGATGCAGATTGGGCGAATGATAAGAATGATCGGAAGTCAATTACAGGATATGTGTTTCAAATATTCGGATCGACTGTTTCATGGTTGACAAGAAAACAACCAATAATATCTCTTTCATTTACTGAAGCAGAGTATAATACTCTTAACGCTGCCGCTTGTGAATCAATCTGGATAACAGGAATATTATCAGAACTTAATGAAGCCACTGAACCAGTCACTATTTTTGAAGACAGCCAGGCATGCATAAAAATTGCGAAAGAATCAAAGAATTTCTACAGAATGAAACATGTAGATGTGAAGTACAATTTTATCAGGGAGAAAATATCAGAAGGACGAATCAAACGTATATTTGTATCAAAGAACAAATCGCTATATTATGACTAAAGGTCTTCAACCTATGGTTTTTGTTATACTTAGAGATATGATAAATTTAATTTGATTTAATATCTATTAATCGTTTAATTGGGAAGGGTGTTATAATATCAATTAAACGCACTCATTTTATTTGTACTAAATGTCATTTTGACAATACTAATGTATTTTCATTTTGTTGTATCTTTATTGTTGTATTGTATCTCTATGTTGTATCTCTATTGATAAAACATCTCTCGATTGATACCAACGTATAACTCGTATTTCTTTTTTTCATCACCACTGTCTTTATATATTTCATCAGGCTTTTATTGAACCAAGGGCGTAATCTTCCTTTCAGCCTGGGAGTATGTACAACATTTTACGCACAATTACACCACTTAATTGTAGAATATATCATTTTTTGAATTTATTAAACTCGCTAGACATTTTCATGTCGCTAGACATTTTGATGTCATGAAAGCATCTGATAAATGATACCAGGTTATAGTCATGACGAGTGTCAGTTTTATGTCAAATTTGCGTAACAACTACATCACATATATACTTGACCTCTGTGTGATATCATATTTTATTTACGTCTTGTGTTCACTGGGATGTGTTTTACGTTTCATTTGTGCGTAAATTATTTTTTTGCTTAAAATAAAACAAAACATAATAAACAAACTGTCCATACAAATTGGTACCTCGATTAACGAAACCTCGAATAACAAAGGATTTTCAGAAACACATTCCCTTCATTAAACGAGGTTTACCTGTATTTAGAAGAAAAAAAACAAAAATAAAATATCTAGCAAGGTGTTTATAGTAGCGCCAAATTGCACACAACGGCATCTATTCAAACTAAGATCACTTGATCTAATATTCATTAGCAATTACCAAAATTAATTCATCACTAAAATAATAAAAGTTAAATTCTGTAACTCTGTCACTCTATTATCTCTAGTTAGAGTTGCTTGTACGAAAAAAACATTTCGATCTTTTTCCAGATAATTTTCTCAGATGATTTTAAAAGCTTCTTCAATTTTCAAAATAAAAATTATTTGAAACATTCACACTTAAATTTTTGTGTTGGTAATCGTTCTCTGTTAGGGTTTGCAATACTGGTTAGCTTTAACATTCAATCCGATATAAACTGATTTACCGGTTAACCGGTAAATCACCCAAAAACACATTATTAAAAAAACGGTAAATTTCTAAGTTTTTACCGGTTTCAGTAAAAACTAAACAAACTTATATTTAGGCCAATTATGCTAATAAATTAATAATTATGATATTTTGAAGAAAATTAATTACTTTTTAATAAAATTGCATAAACTGGACCTAACCAAACATATTTTAAGACATGAAAAAATCCAAGGAAGAAACTGCTTAAAAGATATGGTGAAATATTCCTATTTAATATTCGAACAGCTTACCACAAGTAAAAAATTGCAGATACATGATGTTCGTTCGTTCATGGCAAATACTGCATTTGGAATCTGGTTCTTGCCATCTGATAAATGTTTAACGCTGTTGACCAACAAGCTCAAATGTTCAAAATCAATAGAACACTGATTCAATTACGACTGCCGTTAGGAAAAAAATAGAAGCTATGATTAATGTATATCGTCAATTGTGTTTATTTCATTCAGCTAACGGTTACAAATATTTTATATATCATCAGCAATTTTCATGTAGGTGAAGTAGATCTTTTGAAGAAACAGACCTTTGGAAGACGAAGAAGATTTTGCAGTATTATTGGCGGTAACATGTTATGTTGTTCATGTTTTGTATGACGAAATAAGTTCCGTAACAGCAACAATTAAAACATGGTAAAACATGGTAAAGTTGTGAAAAAAACAACTTTTCTTGATTCTAGATTCAAGATAGAGCAACCCTTTTGCAATATTAGAAAGATTTCGTAAAGTTGAACGTGTTATCAGGATATGTTTAATTGCCATTCAATCTGATATAAACTTTTCAGACAGTGAAAACGTTTAACTTATAGTCATAAGCTCTTGCTCCAATATAGTTGCTGTAAAAACAGTGCGATATGACGTAAATCTATATGTTTCTGATATAACAATAAAATTTATGTTAGATGAACTTAGTTCACCAAAAACATTCATATTTAAAGAATTTAAATGAGTTCTCGTTAGATATATACGTATCAAATAAATGACATAGATTTTCAAATATTTTGCACTATCTCGATGATTTAAATGCCATTAAAGTATGTAATGTATGCTATAAAATATTTAATAAAGCAAAAAAGCCCTTGATAAAAAATAATTGAATAAATTGAACAATTTGCTTTAAATGATGGATCTGAAACCGAAAGCTCAGATTCAGAAGTATGCACTTCCAGTGATCGATGAAGAGCGTCCATATTAGCAATGTCAGAATTAACAATTAAAGAATAACTTCGCAAAGTACAAATGAACAGAAAATGAATAAACATTTTGTGGAAAGCAGTACTGAAAAATGACCTCAGGGATTCACAAATATTATTAAAAGTTATAATGACTTTTTCCAAGAACAGAACATTCGTGGCAAATATTTAGAGAAAGCTTTTAATAAATTATTTACCATACGAGCAATAAATGTCGAATTCGAGCGTGCGTTTGCAGCAGCTGGTATGATTTGCAGTAAACTAAGAAACTTGTATGATAACAATTTAGATTTCTTACGCCAATATTTTAATAACCAAAACCTTAATTATTTATACTAAATTTATTTAAACAATAATTACAAATAATAAATACACATATTATCACTACATATCATTTAAAATAATTTTTGTTATTAAAAAATCAAATTTCGCTAAATCCTCAGTAATATTAAAATGATCATATTTTTCCATTAAATGATATTCAACTTCTTCATATGATGCTTTTACCTTCTGATAAAAATCATAAGATTGTTTAATAAACGTTTTCGTTTCATATTCACCAACAAAAAATTTTATATTTATCAAATTTGAAAATGAATTCAAATAAGCAAAATTATAATAAATTGGCGATAACTTCATCGCATTTGCTTCATTTAAAGTTAAAATGTTATCTCTATTAGCTGATTTTGTTTTATATAATTCAGTTAAATTATAAATTCCAGAAATTAAGTAAACATTTTTTATGAGATGAGAATGTTCGTTTAGACGAAGAAATTGTTTGTTGAAAAGAAATGAAGCTAAATGAGCACCGGCGGAATGTCCTGCAATGTTTACTGTTCTGAAATGTAAATAAAATTTTGTTTTGATTCTATTATAAGGCATTTGTAAGGTCAAGACATTAGGAAATATAATGAAAAAATTATCTTTGAAAATTATCTTTGAAGTGAAATCTTTAATTGTATTTATAAATTGATTGTGGTAATCGTTGATAGAATAAATAATGTTTATATAGAGACACTTAAGATAAGCAAACGACCTTTTAACAAATAAGGTTATATAGTAAGCTTAATTATAGTTTTTGTATTAACTCAAATATGCCAATACGCAGTTATTGTATATTATTAGAAACATACTTACTTAGAACCACATTCAACTGCATGCTTTAATATAAAATTTCCTGCTTTGTGAATTTGTTTTGTGATTTGCTCCAATGTTATGCTGGGACATAAACCATATCCCACCACAAACACTTTATATCCATTTTTGACTAAAGGTCTAACGCTGTGAGCTGAAAAATCTTTACTAAATTCCTGCCAATAACCACCATGAATATAAACAAATATTGGTGAATCTATCAAAACAAAAACAAACAAAATTAAAAATATTACGAAATTGTTACAATTATTAGTCTGCTTCCACCTTCATAAATTTGGTAGTGTAAAGCTTAAGTATAAAATTAGTTTACGTAAATTCAATTAAGATGAATTAGCCGTGACAATAAAACTAGCAACAAAAGTAATAATTTGTTGTTTGATTTTTTAAGGACATTATTTGGTGCTATGATTACAAATAATTGTAAACAATAACCTACCATCTGATAAGTTGTTGTAATATATATCCAATTTCTCGTTTAGTCCTTCACCATATTTCACATTCAACGAATTTTTTATTTCCACTTTATTCCGTTCACTTTCTGTAACACAAAAACAATTTATATTAAGATATATTTATATTTAAAAAATCTTTAAACTTAACTTTCGTAAGAAAATTAATGTGATAATTTATAACATCTTCAGACGTTTTAAAGCGTTTTGTCGTTCTGCTTGGTGTATACTCAAATTCTAAGTCAACTTCAGGAGTTTCTTGCGTATTGGTCATATCTGTTGTTTATCAAAAAAATAAATTATTTAAAAAATTAACTTAATCCACAACTGTGACTGATCGTCGATTTAGTTCGAATGATTGCATGTTACTAAATGAACTTGCAAGGCTTTATTAGAAAATAAAAAAAAAACTTTTTATTTTAACGTTCATTTATTGAAACTTGATCTGTGTATATTACAAAATAGCTATTTATGTACCAAGGGCGTTATGTAGGTTATTGCACCCGGAAAGCGATGTAATCTAGCCCGAGGGCCTCTGGCCCGAGGGATGGTTGTCACTTGATGGGCGTAATTCCCAGTTACGCCAGTGTTGCATACAAAATTTTATGCTTCACTTAATAAGCTAAACATTTAGAAAGAATTTAATTTAAAGCAAAAAAATACAAATATATCCTAGTATCCAAAGAAAATAAATATTTTGAAGTTTAAAATAATTATTTGTTGTTTGTCCGTTGCTATGTAAACAGATTATCCTAAATTTTCTAGCGTATGACGAAAAAATTTAATGACGTTTAAAATAATTTGATAGTTTTGGAAAACCATATGAACATTTAATAACTAAAATGTTGCTAAAAAGTTGTAAACAAATGCAAAAACCTTTTACTAGCTAAATTGAATAAGAAATATTTACATTTTGTAGACAAAACTACAGTATAAAAGTATTTTTATTTAGTTTTTTAGCGTCTTAATAGCGGGCGTTATGAATTCATAATGCTCTCTCATAACGCCCCGGTTTTTTAGAATGTGTTTATATATAGCGTATCCTAGACATTATAACAACTTTATATCATTGTGAAGCATAAAAGTATAAAAATATCAGGGTTGTTAATAATATATACGTATAAAATGTTTTATACGTTACACGTGTAAAACGTAACGTATAAAACGTATATAATATGTTTTTGTTTTTGAAATTTATTCATAAAAAATTAAAAATGCTTGTTACTTCAGATATTGTTTGGAATTTTCTTTTCTTATTTTTTCGAATAGGTATAGGTCCTTTGATACGTCTTTACTAAAATAATAAAAAAACAATTAATGTAGATGATAAATTCTAAATTATCAACATAATATACCGATATACTTATACATTAAATTCAATCATTTAAACTAAAATATTAAATTGTTATATAGATTTATTTCTTCTTCCGACTTCTTGTGTTGTTAAGTATTTTTTACAGGCCAATTCTGCAAATATTAAATTATGAACTAAAAAATTATATATCCAATACTGATTTGATGAACTTGGGGTTTTTTCGTTCAATTTAAGTGCACGGATAAAAATAAAGCTATGATTGCAAGTCATAAGTTTTATATAACATAATTATAAAGGTTAATTCCCGAAAACCACTTTTTATAATATTGTTGCAATATCCATGACTTTAAGGCATTCATTTTTATGAATACTTAGTCATGGAATATAAAACGTTAGCATAAAATTTTGAAAAAGACAAAACAATGATTACTATTGATAAACAATGAATATCAAAATTATAATTTCTCTTGCCTGATAATCATTTAATATTTAAAAATGTGCATATAATATAACAAGGAGGCATGAAGTTTTATGAATAGTAAGGTATAAAATAATTCATCACTAAATAATAATGTTTGTTTTTCAGTTATTTTATATGATTTGTAGCCATTGAGTATTCTTTATAAGTACGATTTTTAATTTTTGTTTTTTCAACTTTCTTCGTGAATTAAACAATTATTAAATTTATTAATTTAATAAAAATATTTTATTTTCTAACGACTTATTTCACTTCGTGAAGCTTCGTTTTGTTTCTTGTATATTACTTGGCATATCAAAAGGAAGTTATTGTCATATCATTTCATTATTTTACAATACCAATCGGTTCGATTAAAAAAAGTCTAGCGACAGGTATATCCGCTCAAAAAAGGTAGATTTCTTGATCAGACAGATATGCATACAAGTAGAATCAATGTATCAAATTAGTTAAAATCAAAAAACTAAGTAGAAACGAAATTATCCAACAAATTTCAATTTCAACTACAATTATACCATCACACATAATTTATAATTAAACATTATCAAACAATTTTAATTCAAAATCATCTTTGTTGTGGTTTTTTTGTTCTTATCTTCTTAAAAATAAAAACAAAAGAGAATTTGCTAATTTTCCTATGGTATTAAATGGCTTCAGATTTGTCTACAATAGGTGCATTAAATTGCTAATAAAAATGAAACCTTTTGGGTTAAAAAGCTGGAACTTAGTGAGGCTATAGTTTAAAAGAATGCTTAAAAGTTAAAATAAATTTAAATAACATAAACTCAAACATGATGACAGCATTGCCTTTTGCGTTTGTTTTCATTTCAACAGCCCTGGGGCCTCTACCTTTAGACCTGAACTATTTTTTTTAAAATTTTGGAAAGATTTATATTGTATCTTTGTGTAAAAAAGTTTTCAAATGTGAGCTTGGCCATTTTCACTAGATCAAGGACAAAAAAATTTGGCAAATTTTTAAAACAGCTGATTTTGCAGGAACCTGGAACGCCAAAGTTGTTATTTGGATAATAATGATAGAAATATGTTCAAATATTCAATACTTATAAATTTAATTAAAATATTATGATTCTAACGGAAGTTATAGCGCCCTAGATTATTCGACTCTTTAGGCTCTAGCCGCTTAATTGGTACCCGGATATAGCCAGTTCACGAACTTGTCAAAGACATTATTTGCCGAAACATATACAAAAAGTTATTTTGGTGTAGGTGGAAAAATGCGACCGTGAGAGGGCCGCCAAATTCCGTTATATCTTATTTCGTTATATATGGGTAATTCTTTTATAAACCGAACAGATTTGGACAAAATCTGACCGACCCATTTTTGATTTGGCTGAAATTTTTTTTAGGGGTTTTTTATCGAAAAAAAGATATACGTGTTCGAGGATTTTTTTTTGAAAATAGAGCTATTCCTATTGTTATAAACAAATAAAATGTTAAAATTAAACTTTAACCATTGCCCCACCCATAAAATTATTTTTTAATATAATCATCGTGTTCAGCGTTCAATTTCCTATAAAAAAGTATTTTTTTTAATGGAGAAATGATATTTACTGTTAGAAATAAATTAATTTATCGAGCGCGGCACGACAAAAAAATCTATATATGGGTCATTCTTTTACATACCGAACAGATTAGGACAAAATATGACTAAGAAATTTTTGATTCAGCTGAAAATTTGTTTACGGGTTCTATATAAACATAACGATATACTTGTTTGAGGATTTTTTTTTTAGGGAAAATAGAGCGGTTCTATATGTCGAGAATTTTGTGATTTTTGGCTTGAAGACTTGTTTTCAAAGATTCACAACTTTGGTTCTGACAAAGATAGACACTTTTTGTCTATTTTATTTTAAAGAATAGAGATGCAATTTAAAAAAAAGTGTTATTTATAAATATTATTAACAAATTCCCATTGTTATAAACAAACAAAATTTTTAAAATCACTTTTTAGCCATTATCTAAATAAATAAAGAGTGTTTAGTGTAACCATCGTATCCTTCGTTCAATTTTCAATAAGAAACGTATATTTAGTTAATGAAGAAATGAGTTTACTGATACAAATAAGTTAATTTTTCCAGCGCCGGACGATGAAAATTTATAAAATTTTGTACCGTCTCGCGCTCGATAAATTAGTTTATTTCTAACAGTAAAACTCATTTCTCCATTAATTCAATATACGTTTCTTATTGAAAATTGAACGTAGAATACGATAATCATACTAAACACTCTTTATTTTTGTTAGATAATGACTAAAAATTGATTTTAACATTTTATTTGTTTATAACAATAGGAATTTGTTAATAATTTTTATAAATAACACTTATTTTTTAAATTGCTCTCTATTCTTTAAAATAAAACAGACAAAAAGTGTCTATCTTTCCCAGAACCAAAGTTATGAATCTTTGAAAACAAGTCTTCAAGCCAAAAATCCCAAAATTCTCGACATTTAGAACCGCTCTATTTTCCCTAAAAAAAAAAATCCTCAAACAAGTATATCGTTATGTTTATATAGAACCCGTAAAAAATTTTCAGCTGAATCAAAAATGTCTTAGGGTGCTTTCCAAACGACGACTTATTTGTGGAACGTAACTTATTCTAAACTTATTCAAATAAGTATGCTGGTGAGGTAACTTATTGTCTGCCTCTTTCTATTACAAAAATCTAATTTGAAATGTCAAACATATTTTTTAGTAAACATAACCAAAGATTTAACTAAATATAAGAAAACTTATTTGAATCGATATGCTTTATTTAATGCTCCAATCCCAATCATAAAACGCAAAACTAGTTAAATGCAGGATTAAGTTCAAGTAACCGATCTTCAATCAATTTTGTTATTAATTTTTTAAAACATGTTGAAATTAGACCAAACTTTTAAAATTTTATTATTTGATATAATAAAACCGATTTTCTTTATAAATCAATTATTATAATTATAATACATATTTTTATAGTATTTAACGTATAAATCCTTTTGATTTAATATCTGCATAATCAACTTTGGAAAATTTCGGAAAACAAATTGTCAAAAAAATTGTCAAAATTAAAAATAAGTAAAACAAATCGATTGGAATAACTTTTCTGACTTATTTAATATGGCGACAAATAAGTTTAGAATAAGTTACGTTCCACAAATAAGTCGTCGTTTGGAAAGCACCCTTAGTCACATTTTGTCCTAATCTGTTCGGTATGTAAAAGAATGACCCATATATATAGATTTTTTGTCGTCCCGCGCTCGATAAATTAATTTATTTCTAACAGTAAATATCATTTCTCCATTAAAAAAAATACATTTTTATAGGAAATTGAACGTTGAATACAATGATTATATTAAAAAGTAATTTCATGGGTGGGGCGGGGCAATGGTTAAAATTTAATTTTAACATTTTATTCGTTTATAAAAATAGGAGTTTGTTAATAACTTTAGTTGAAAATATTTATTTTTAAAAAATTCCATTTTTTAACTTACAAATAAAAAAAAAGAAAAAGCTTTTATCTTCTATAAAACCGAAGTTATGAATTTTTGAAAATAAGTCTTCAAGCCAAAAATCACGAAATTCTCAAAATTTAAAACAGCTCTATTTACCAACAAAAAAAATCCTCGAACCCGTATATCTTTTTTTTTGGATAAAAAACCCCTACAAAAAATTTCAGCCAAATCAAAAATGGGTCGGTCAGATTTTGTCCAAATCTGTTCGGTTTATAAAAGAACTACCCATATATATAATCTTTTTTTTCATTTTTATTTTCCGTCTCCGCTTATCATATATAGTCGTTTGCCACCAAATTTTTTCCGAAGTTCTGAGATGAAGCACTCCAATAGGTAGATTTTTATATGAAATCTACCTAAAACCACAAAATAATTATATTACAATCAAACGGTAATAGAATCAAACGGTTTTTATTTATATTCTCTTTTAATTTATATTTTCTATTTATTGATGGTGAAGAAACTGTCGAAAGGTATTTTGTATTCAAAAATTGTTGTTCTATATGCAACTTTATTCTGTGAACATAGATTTTATTTTTCAGGGAAAGTTCAAAATATATTAGTAATAAATATTTACATAAATTTATATTATTTCTTTTCCTAAATTGTAAATATCTAAATAATTTTTATAAATTATAAATGTTAATTCCTGATAACCACTTTTTATAATATTATTGCAATATCCATGACTTTAAGGCATACATTTTTTTGAACTCGTGGAATAGAAAAACCTCGCATAAAATATTAAAAGAAACGAAACTGTGATTACAAGTCACAAACAAATAAATAACAAATATATAATTTTTCATACCTAATAATCATGTTGTATTTCAAAATGAGCATGAAATAGATCTAAATAATGGATAGATTTTAAAATTCACTAAACTTTTTTGTGGAATTTGATTTGTATTTATATAAACTACAAGCGAAGAATAATTTCATTCTGTTAGTGATCATTGGGTAGTTTCTGTGAACATAATCTTTAAAACGTATGGGTATGACTATTAAAAGTAAGTGGTGTTCCTTCATTCAAATGATAGATAAATATAATAAATACAAGATATATAGTAATATAATTGAAATATATATGACAGGTTTAGACTTCATCAAATGCTAGGAATATAAAAACCCTGGTTAAATAATTTTATTTATTCCTAAACGACATAAATTTATGCATTAGAGGCATGTTTGTTTATAAAAAATAGTTATATTTAGTTCTCTAATAAGTATACAAATTTTGTACAGCAAATTTTTTTTTGTTCCTTACTGGTCATGCTATGTACCCAATATTCATAAAATTATGAATAATATTCATAATAAGCTCCATAGTAATTTTTCAAAATAGTATTCCTTATAAGTATATAATACACCTGGCTTATTCATGGTTGAAAATCAACGTAATTTAAGCATTAAATATACCCTATTAAGCATAAAAAACCTAGATTTCTGTCCGTGCATAAGGTTTATTCTATACCTGCAAAGCTAGAAACAGAAATACGTGTTCTATAATTTATTCTTCCTAAGCGCCATAATTTTATAAATAAGAGGCATGATATTTTACAAAAAATATCCTTCCTTATAGTCATATTTTGCTATCTAGTATGTATACAATATTTTTTCAACAAAGTTATTTCTCTATTCCTAATTGGTCATGCTACGTACACTATATGTATAAAATTCAAAGAGTAATATTCATAATAAGCACTTTAGTGATTTTTTGAACAAGTATACCTTATAAGTATATAATACACCTGGCTTATTCACGGTTGAGAATTAACGTAATTTAAGCATGGAATATAACCTATTAAGCATAAAAAAAACCTTGATTTCTATCTGTGTGATTAGTATGCACTCAATAGTTTCCTGGAACAACTTTCTGACTTCTGCAACCAAACGGCTTTGGAGAGAGTAAGATATATGACCAGTTAGAAAATACTTTTTCTGGCTGGGCAGTTGACACTTGTAAATTTAGTAATTTGTTTGCCTATTCTTGATTTTGGGCTGTTATTAATTGGTTCACATATAGTAACAGTGAATATCAGTTCTGTATTTTACCGTACTGTCCTGTTTTTTACCATGCTGTCCTCTGAGATGTGTTTGCAAATACAAAACATCACAATGTCCCTTATCTCCTAATTTGATATGCACAGGTCTTCTGTTTTACATAAATTTTACACGAACATGAATTTAAAATTATAACTTTTCTAAATTTCAGGTATTCCAATCTCGAGCCAAATGTCAAAATCGTATGCCCACTTTAAGATTTTCAAAATTTTTGTTTCAGAAAATAGATTTCATCAAAAGAACCGTAGGGTCGATATATTCGATGTATTGGAAAAGTGTCAGAAAAATGGGATATTTGTTTTGCTTAAAAACGTTTAAATGATAATATGCGAATGTAGATCAATGTTGATGGTTGGTATTTGAATGTTGACTGTTGTAATATTTTCTAAAGCAACTGTTTCTATTAGTCCAGAAAACTAGGCTTTATAAATATTAAATATCACGACTACGATGAATAATACGCCCGCGATATAATATATAAATGTATTTTTATTTATTAAGGATTTACTTTTATACGGTATAAAACGTAAATAATTGTGTGTTTATACTATACGTTTTATACGTACGTATCATACGTGTTTTATACGTTTAACCGTATTATAACCGTATTATAGACTAAAAATCATTTCAGTTTGAAAGACTGGAGATTGGAAGCAGATCAACCATAAACTGTTTTACCAAAAGATTGAATTTAACGTATTTTTTATCATAAAACTGTGAATTTTAAGCTTTATCTGTTTAGCTTTAGCTTTATATCTGTTTATAATTTTTTATTTTTGATCTACGGGTATGGCAACCCCGCATAATCCAGTCCCTGGCATTGTTGTCCCTGTTAACGTGAGATATCACATACCACTGACTGACAATAGCAATCAAGGCGATATCTTAGGGGTGCTGGTGGATGAACTCTATTCAGTCAAAGGTAATACTCTGAATCTTAGCTATGGAACATTCATTGATGATGATTATGCACGTATATTCATTGATGATGATTATGCACGTTATTGCTTGCTTGAAGAATCGAGCCTTTATATAACTCTATGTGTGGGCCCTTAATGATTGAGAGACAGACAGTGCGTCACATGATCAAGGAATATGCACTAGCTGGGTTATTGCCAACACCATTTTGGTTTTGTTCCCGCAGATTCTTAAAACAAATTGCTTTTTAACAATTTTTTATCTCTTATTTATTTTTATTTTATTTATAGTATCACGAAATATTGGCCTATGTCATATTTTGTATGTGACTGTACCATAAAAAAATATAAAAAACAAACAAAAAATATATTTGTGTTCATCAACATCTTAGTTGTTGTGAGACCTTGGTCTTTAAAGATTTTAATGTTATTGTGACACATATTGGAATTTCTACTACACAACAAATTTTATTAAAAAAAAGTCCGAGCGGCTGGATGTCCGCTAGAAATAGGTAGATTTCGAGATCAGACAGTTTTGTGTACAAGTAGAATTTGATGTATCAGATTAGTTTAAACAAAACAAACTAATTACAAACAGATATCGAACAAATTTTAAAAAGAAAATTAGCTACATATAAGCAAAACTACATCTATCCAATTTGCAACAAACAAATATCAGATCTACCACAGAACATATGTGGTGACAATTTATGACACTGTATGAAAAACAAACGTCAACCTACTCTATATCATATGTCGTGCAACTACTGCAAAATATCAAAATAGTTTATTTCTAAGAAAAAGAAGTTTTTTCTTCTATTCAAATCTTTTTATTTTTTTTTTTTTTCATTGACTGTTATAAGGTTTTTGCAAATTGTTTTTCTTAGAGCTTGTTGCAAACTTTTTTGTTGAAGCCGACGAGTCAAAAATCTCTAACTGCAGAGGTTTATGTTAAGAAATAAGAAACGGATTAAAATGTTTCCACAGATTTCTAATTTATGAAGTTTTTAAAAATATTAGTATCCAAACGGCCGTTATAACGGATTTAAAAAAACAATTTTTTTTTAATATAAAGCCTCTAGTTTCTTAACCATGTGTTGGATTTAGCTGATTTACGAACTTGTCCAAGATATTTATAAAACACACATTTTTAAAAAAGATTTTTTGAGCTGTTTCCACAAATGCGACCGGTGAGAGTGCCGGTTGTTTCAAACGCATTTTGTATTTTGCAAGCTTTTTTGTTGGAGCCGCTCACTCAGAAACTTCCAACTACAGAGGTCTATTTTTTGAAAGAAATTGAAAAAAAAGATTTCAAAGAATCTAAATTTGTGAAGTTTTTAAAAATATTAGTATTCAAACGGCCGTTATAACGGATCTAAAAAACAGACTTTTTTCTGAGTATAAAGCCTCTAGTTTCTTAACAATATGTCGGATGTGGCTGATTCACGAACTTGTCCAAGATATTAATAAAACACACATTTTTAGAAAAGGTTTTTTGATCTGGCTTTACAAATGCGACCGTGAGAGTGAGTGCCGGTTGTTTAAAAAAAATTTTTTTTGCAATTTTTTTTTGTTGGAGCCGCTCACTCAGGGATCTCTAACTGCAGAATTCTATTTTAGAGTAAGTTGATAAAAAAGATTCCAAAGATTCTAAATTAGTTGATTTTTTTAAAAATATTAGTATCTAAACGGCGTTATAACGGTTTTAAAGGCTCTAGTTTCTTACTACGTGTCGGATTTGCTGGTTCACAAACTTGTCCAAGATATTAATAAAACACACATTAACAAAAAAACTTTTTTGATCTACCTCAACAAATGCGACCGTGAGAGGCCAGTCGTTTTCGTATATATATATATATATATATATATATATATATATATATATATATATATATATATAATATATATATATATATATATATATATATATATATATATATATATATATACTATATAATATATAGATATATATATATACTCGACCCTTTTTAATTTGGCTTATTTTTAGTTATAGATAGCCTTTGATAAATGAAAAATACGGCTTCAAGTAGAAATTTTTTAAATATAGACCAAATAAACCATATTAAAAAGGGTCGAGTCAAAATGTCGCAAATTTTGCTGAACTTGACTGAAATTGCTTTTTAGAAAGTTCATTTAATAATAAAATATTTGATATTTAACATAAAAAAAAATCTGAATCTAAAAATCGTCATTTTTATAATTTTCCTTCAGAACAAAAAAAACTGATTCCCGACAGTCATATGCACAACGAATTTTATCTCTAAAACAAAAAATGACGCTAGTCCCAAACTTTCACAAGTTGTTAGATATAAAATAAGCTTCAATTTAGTTTAAAAAAAAAAAAAAAGGCTATGCCATCTTTTTTCAATTACACCATTTTTTTCTTATGTTACACCGTTAAAAATTATTTCA